>JAQFZC010000073.1:0-94057 GCA_034695205.1 Dicyrtoma fusca
AACTTTAACTTTAGCTTTTCAAATTTCATTTGCGAAAGCTAAAGCTAAACCTAGATTTGCGTTTGCCCAACCTCACTAATGCAACTGGATGAGTAACTGAGCATGGAGTTTAAATTACTATGCATACAAATCATAAGGTTAAGCCTCATATATACATGATAGGTCGTCTATCCGGACATTTTACATGCCTACTTTAAATCTGCCATAATGTTAGGCTGACATTAGGCCGATGTATGGGATGGGTTACGGATGATCTATACACCGATTGCATTGCATTAGATGCATAGAATGTCTTTAGGGCAAGAAAAGTTTGTAATAGCATTTGTTCTACGTAGCTTAGAGCACCGCGGTTGCGGGCTTACATGTTAAAAAAATATGGGGCTAAATATCCTTAATACTTAATAGTATTCTCAATAATCCAAATATTTTGCCAAACAAAGGAAGCAGTTTTTGGTAAAATTTTGACGTTTTAACCCAAATATTTTTGAAGCTCGTGGGTGTAGCTAAAAGTATAGGCTAGAGACATTCAATATCTTTTGACATCGTCCTTGACAATTGTGTATGTATGTTTAGCAATGACTTACTATTTCTAAAGCCATTCATATTTGAATTTGTGAGATTGCCACTGCACTCGTAGTACATAATGTAAAGTATGCCGGTAGAATTTTGATAACAGTTTAGAAATGCAACAAAAAGAAATGTCCTTGCATAGTTTATCAGTTCATTGAACAGTGCATTGATGATAGGTAGAAGAATTAAACTACAGTGGCAATTAGTATGCCATCTAAATGACTCGTCTACATGCATCTACCCCTCAAGGGAAGTGGATTATCAGTAGGGAAGCATATGGCTTCAGCCTGTAGAAACCATTAGCGCGTGACTTTTGTTAAATAGATAATACGAAATGAGATTATGGAACAATGGAACGCGGGATAGAGGGAATATAGGAAGGAATTTATTCAAAATCAGAATTACATATCTGGTTTTACACTCTAAAATGTCCGCGTTTAATTACCAGTCGTTACTAGAATGCACTATTCCCAGTTGTAGTTGGTAAATGCGGGCTTGGAAAATATAACTACTAGTACGGAGCAAAATATAAAATAGTTTTTATGCTTATCATGAGACGAATTTAGTATTCATTATTTTCAGTGTTACTACGACGTAGATTGCATTGTTGAGTCCAGAGTTATTTAATTGTGGATGGACGTAGCAATATTGTAGCGAAATATGTAGATACTATTAACAGCTCAGTATGAATAAGCGCAGCTCGTATTTTTGTTTGTTTGCAATAATTTGTTTAGTGGCAGTTTGCTCGCCATCCAGCTCAAGGAAAAATTCCCTGGACAGGAATTTTTTGTGCTCAGTTCCATTTTCAGCAAGTTCTTTTTGTACAAAGGGACTTGAACCTTGCACGTAGGAATTATGGCTCTGAGTTCTATTCTGACATCATCCTAATTTTATGATCAAGCATGTAAATGATTCTATTTGACAAACGAAACTAAAAAAAATGTACTATTTGCTGATAAATTCCTTTGGATCCTCTCTGAGCGGATTGTACTGAAGCTCAGTTTGGCATTCAAATTCACTGTACGACTCAATCTTCGCATTGGATTGTTACGAGAGTATCAAGTAGGTACCTACTTTTATAAATACGATCCCCAAACTCCTTGTCGTATGTTGTTTCGATGGTGATGCTTCATGTCCGCTTTGTCTACTGCGTCCTACCTATAGGGTATATAGGGTATAGTCATATCTGTATAATTATGGTGTTGTTTCCACAGATTACACGCTTTGCGAGTAAGTATTATGCGAGGGCATAGATATGTATATATTTAACTTGGGCTAACATGTCTATGCTCAGAGACCGATAATTCTGTTCCCGTTCACCACCACTCGATCCTTTGTGGATCCGTAGTTAATACGGATTTAGCCTCCTGGGAAGTATGCATAGTAATTTAAGCTCCTTGCTCAGTAACCCCGTGACAGTCGTACATTGGGTGATCAGAGTGGAGTATTTTGAGAGTACAATGGATATTTGCGAGGGAAGGAATGATAATGAGAGGAATGACATTAATAGTCTTTCTAGTGATATATCATACTTTGCCTGTGAAAGAAGGGAAAGTTGATTGAATCCGATCCTGAGTCAACCTCAGATATAATTGTTATTTCTCATCCAATCAACAAAGTGGATGCAAATATAAGCTATCTCTCTGTCTCCATGCAATTACATACCCAGTGCAAGACCCAAAAATCTAAAAATACGATGACATTTTACATCATGGTTCGAGCTTCGGGCTGGTTGAGGGGATGTTAGAGGAGGAAATTTTCACTTCAGCTTGTTTTTATCTTTCCCTCCTTGTAGTTTCCTTGTTGGCTGTAATGATTTTTCAATAAATCAGGAGCTGTCGGTAAACGTAAACGGGGCCATGCAACACCACACTGCACTGCTCTGGGACACCGAAAAAGGGACGCATCTTTTGCAAAAGAAAAATCAAGTTGTTGTATATAAGGTTGGTACATGGAATCGAATTACGCTCAAAAGAACACATATTTCATGTCAACATCTATTTTGATCATAACCTCAAAATTGACCTTAACCTTCTCCAGTACTAAAGTGCTAACTGAAACTGGATAATCTGTCATGAATAAATAATTGAATAATAAAACATAGTTTAACTATCGCTATACAATTACAGTTTGACATCCAGAACTGATGTGTTAATAGTTTGAGCACAAATTTGCAGGTTGCCATGAATTCAAGGGAATAATAGAAGCATGCTTGAGCAGGTCCCATGCCTTGATGCCTTTCCATGCCAAAATTGAACAAATTAATTAGAAACTAACTACCCAGTTAATGTGCCTACCAATATTTATGCTTATACAATAGGTATGTCATAGTTTGAGCTAAATCCTTTGTGTCACAATTCAAAACTTGATATTCTATATAATGGTTTTAAATTACTGTTTCTTCTGACTTTGTAGTGTCCTTGTACTGTACACATATTCATTTCATGGCACGCAAGACAAAAAATTAGTTTTCTCTGCCGTTCAAGTAAACTTTAGGATAAAGTGAGTCCATAGATTGCCAATAGCCACTTTGCACACACTCATAGGCCAAAAGTATAAATAGAACTATCGACACAGGAAGCATGGGAGTATTTGAGGCATAGAACAAAGGGGGGACTTGTACGTGTAGGTGAACGGGAGTTGATGTTGTTTGATAGTTTGATTTGGTGTAAGGAGTGATAATAATTTAATGGTATTTTCAAAGGAAAGTGGTGAAATTCAAACATTTTCCACGATAAGCTGTCAACTGCACTCCATATAACAAGAGCCAGAGCGTGGGCCCTTTTGGCCTGGAGTGTGGGAAAGCACGCAGCATGGCCATAGCTAAACGTCTGACATAAGAGCTTCCCATGAAGTGCTATAGCCCAAGCATCCTAGGCACACACTTCCCAGCCATTACAAGGAGCCATGGAAGGAAATACAAGGGAGCCCGGAGAACAAGGGAAAATGGGAATCGATGGGAATGAATAGACTGTAGATGAATACACATGCTGAACCCGACTTTCTCTACGTTACAACTTGTTGAAATGAAATAGGTAATTGTCACATCAAGAAAGTCTGAGCCAAGCCAATCTATCCAATGACTACCACATCACACCACAGCCCACCACCGCACCAGACTAGACCAGACTGGACCTGGATACCGGACTCACTTCCCAACCTAAACCCGTACACTAATATCTTGGCGGAGTTGAAGACAGATCAATAAGGGATACTATTTCCTTTGTCACTCTCAACCGAGCCAGCAGCAGCAGCGGCAGCAGCAGCAGCCGTCGACATGGACGGGGTGACGCCACAAGACCCTACACACCTTCCCCTTGACAACTTACCAGTTCAGTGTGTAGATGTGTGAGAAGTCTGTCGAAAATACGCAGCAAGACACATCACCCCAGCAGCAGCAGCACCAAGCCCAACCAGCAGACTGTGTCAAAGGACTAGTCTCTTCCCCATCCATGCAGAAAGGCACACAAAGAGAAATAATTATTATTAAAGTATGGACCCGACTCATTTGCATGTGAAACCACTTGTGATTTCCTACTCGAATGGGATATTAGCGGATGTTGCTGCTCATGTTTTCCCTTCGCTTTCTCCACTCGCACATTCTCTCCGTCGTCCGATCCTTATCATCGACGTCGTTGTGTTGCGTCCATGTACATGGCTTTTCCCTGTCTGCATATACAGTTTCCCCTCCGAGGTTGTAGCTCCACTTTCTCTTGCCAAAGTGAAGTTGTTCCAGTAAAGTTCTCTGTATATTTTCCTATTATTTTGTATTCAAATTCGATTCAAATTAAATGTTACTTAGACATGTGTCTAAACACGCTCTCTGCAGAGTCCATGCATGCTACTTACCCGTAAGTGCATAATTATATATGTCCCTTCCCACTTGCGTGTGTAATTGATTGCAGGGGAAACATCTACACGTCTCCGAGTTGTTTTCAACCGAGGGGAAATAAAGGGAGTACAACGGAGAAATATGTCACATTTTTTAATTGCACTTTAATATATTTTCTCAAAAATTATAATCATAAAAATTAAAATAAATGGAACAATTTCGAATTCTTTGCTTTTTCGACGGGCGAACTTTGTGATGATGTGGGTATACATGTGCATAGTAGGTAATATATATGTAGGTGCCTAGGGTGGATTGCAGTTTTGTAGTGCATTGACGACTGTAACTATTGACATTGGGTTTGGAGATGGAGAGGGGAAAGCACGCATACGCTTAAAGTTAGTCTCGCAACGCCGTTCGTATCGTAACAAGTATAATACTTCTATAAAATAAAACTTGTCTCGAGCAGCTTTCTCTCTCTCTCTCTCTCTCTTTCACTTGTTTTTCTGTACACATATGTACCTGTGCAGGGAGCCATACAGTGGAATACAAATGCGAGACTACCTTTTACCTTGTGTAATGTAATAATACCCGTACGTGCGCTTTCCTAGCTCTATTTGGACTGGGACTTATCGTATTAGACTAGGACTAGGTAGGAAGTTGGATGGTAGGTAGGCATTCTTCTTTGTGAGACGGAAAAAAATCAATTTTCCAGTTCGACTCACTCCACCTAGGTATCATAATAAAATTGATAGATCTCCTGCTCACAGATTTGATTTCACCCATTATTCTCGACTAACTGATTAACATAACACAGCAGTACGTTAGTTACACACAGGCACCACGTCACCGTCTGGTTAGCAACCAGTTACTTGTATTTCAGGCATAGCTAGATATATTTATAGAATATAGCAGCTGGAGATCTAGTGAGACGCCTTGGAGCTATTGTATTAGAGAGCTTGGATAACATTGGACTGGTTTTTTAAACAAACAAAAAATAAAAGTACATATCGCAATACTACACTTTTGAAAAAGACAAAACAATGGAACGTGGAAGTACATCTTCAAGAAGTGCAAAACTCTTTCAATAACAAAATATCGTATTTCTGCTGTCGAAAAATACATAGCATGGAGAAAGTGGGGAAAGGCAACTAGGTAGTATATGTCTGTATGCCTGCAGCAGGGCTTCGTATTACGTAATAATTTAGAGAGGCCTCTTCCAGTGCAAAAATGCAGGATAGAGTTGAACAAAGTGCCAGCCTTCCGTTTACTTTTTGATTTTTGCGGACAGCCTTTTTCCTATGCACATATGCTATGTGTATATACCTATATACAGAACTGTGCTGTGGTGTGGCTTGTATGTGTAGATACGTACTTGTATTGCACAGCATTGTTGCGATGCTTCCTCTCCATTTACACCGTCTGTACTGTATTTTAAAAGTTATTTATTCACATACTTGCCAATTTAATGAAATTTCATCGAAAGCCCAAGGACTCTGTCATTCTCCTATTCTGTCCATTCAGACATTCAAACATTCAACATTGAGCCACTCAACATTACTCTCTGTAAATATGCATGACATTTGTCTACGTCTACTTGTACTGCTGTTACCTGTGCACCCAAAGTAGTGGAGCTCTCGACGACATCAGTAGTACGTTTGATGAATTTCTATATCACAATTCCGCTTGGTTTTGGTTTTGGTTCTGACTCCGTCGGCTCTGTGGTGGCGTGGCTACGAATGACGAAATGAAATACTCTGTAGAGGTCTTAGTTTAAGTCACTACACTACCTACAACAGCCCCGGTTAACTCTCCGTACACACTGATGTTTGTGCTTCTACTTTCTACTTTCTACCTTCCCCTACCGGTCGAATAAATGTATGTATGCGGTTCGACCCTTGCCTTGGTTCATTTTCCTTTGCTTACTCTGCTTTTTCCTTTTTACGAGGAAATGTGCTCGTGGAGAGGAAGCGATTTGGCAACCATTTCGCATTACTTAATTAATATTTTTGCTACATTTCAAGTTGAACATTGCCAGGGAGTTGTGTGGGAGATGGGAGGACGGATCAGACGTGGGCAATTTTTGTACATATATATATATATATACAATAGACAAACTATGTCTACATACTCGTATACTGTACCCCTACTTATGTATCTGTATACATATATAACAATACCAGTAACAGTACAATGGTTAAATAGATAATATTTTTTTTATAGCTAATGGAGCATGTCAAGGATCGAATTGGAAAACGAAATCCTAATACTACGATTACGATTATCCCCTCCATATTTATAAGTGCTCATGATCTCACTTTCTCTTCGTCTCTTTTACAGGTATGTGTAGCCCCTTTCCCACAAAATACTTTCTATTTCTGGGAACTCCAATGTCTCTTCCCCTCTCATCTTGGTACTTTATTTAATAAAAGGCAGTCAGATTATCAAAGGGGGAAAATTAGGAATTTCTTTCACTCCTCATTGTTCCTGACCATGCTCCCCTTCATGCTGTCGGGAGTTGCCTCATATGTACGTACCCCTACCTACTTAACACGACCATCGACGAATAGAATACATGAGGCTGCATGCACTAAACAATTTATTGTACTAGGAAATCACAGGCAGTAGTAGCATATGACTTGATAACGATAGGATTAATAGGATATTTTATGAGATCCTGTCCTGTATAAATCTGATCTGGATACGATTAGCAATCATTACCCAATCCACTTGATTTTATGCCGATTTAACTATGTATGTATTAAATGTATTCCTAGCGTTCTCACACGGAATACTGGCATACTGGTAGCGTGAAGGCTACACGGCTCGTCACTGCAGGGCACACCTTGGATAGGTGCACACTTAATTCCATAGAAGTTACGTGTGTGTATAAAACGTATATAATGAGGTAGGAAAACCCCTGGGCGGGAGCGAGGACGGTGACATAATATCTTAATGCATGTTGTGGAGTTGAGGGAGTGATGTGCATGCGTGTAATTTGAATTGAGGTCTAATTTTATTTCGATTTTGAACTTGTCCCTCGAGACCTTCCTTTGCGTTTTCAAATTCAATTTTCCAATACATTCGCATTCCAAGAATATGATTGTCCAAAAGCTATTTCAATCGAAGATAATAAAAGTAATTACCTACCTTCCTACCTACCTCCTACATACCTGGTTACGTAATAGAAAGTGGAGTAACCCTATAATGCCTTGCGTTATTGATTGCAAGCATGTAATTCTATGATTAGTTTGACTGCATTTCGTATACACTTCTGGAATGAAGAAATATATATATATATATATCATTTCGTTGAACAGAAGTCAAAGTTGAAATCGAGTTAGAAAGACACCTTTCTCCTATTCACACACTTTTTTCCAGCTCAGTCACGACTGTGGTTTCTGCTTCTGCTGGTGCTGCTGCTGATGATGATGACGGTGATGTGAAAGGACTGAATGGACGGAAAATGGGATTTTTTGTAAACTGTAGAGTGGAACGTGGAACGCCTTGATATATTTTCAATTACTTTAGAATTAGTTTAACTATTTAATTTAGGCAATGGAAGAGAAGAGAGAGGAAAAGTTTATCCTTCAGCAGGCGGCTGGAGAGGATTGGGCGGTATCGTTTGAAGTAAGCCAAATAGATAAGGATCATTTTGAGCACCGTATACAAATTCTTGAAGTGAAAGTCTTCCATCCAAATCCGAGTCCATCCCAAAGAAAATCTTATTTGCTCGCTTTTCCGGTGAAGCCTCCTCATCTGGCGGCGTCAGATTTGGGATCATCTTGTGCATGGCCTACGTCACATAGTCAAAGGAGGGAAAGGAGAGAGCATTTTAGATTACTCAGCCTTTAGAATTCAAATCAATTAAATTCAAAGAAAATTTGAAATTAGTGGAAATTAATTGACATTTAAATTAAATTAACACTATTATGTCGGAGAACTCGGAATGAATATTCAACAGTGAGAGGTGGAGGATCCTACGCTGTATTGTATTTAACACATTGTAGCGTGTAAAGGCAGAGCGTATGAGACAATAAAATGTCCACATAAATTCATGGAAGCTCTTTCGCCGTCTCGAATGAATGGAGTTGTGCATTAGCATGAGCTCAAGCTGTCGGAAGTTCCCGGACTTTAATTAATAAGGAGTAAAACCTAGATTTGAACTGGGTTTGCACGTGGAGTTTTGACACTTTGCTTTTTAAGCTTATTAAGCAACCGTGTCGTGTATACGTATTCAAATGATGTAGACATTTACAATTATTATTTTTTTATGAATATTTTTAATGGCTGGATTTATATTCATATTTTGTTCTGGCTGGCAAGCGTGTCCAGAGCACTTCAGTACGTTACGTTGTATATTTTATTTACAAATCCACTCGCAATGGCAATGGATGACGGGACGTGTGCCGCGCTTAAATGTGTTGAGCACATGACAGCGTTAAAAAGTTTGATCATTTGGTGGTGGGAGGACCGATGGAAGGGCTCTGGTTCTGGTGTGCTATTGAGCTGAATAAATTTAGTTTGATGACGTTTTGTAGCTTTAAATATTTATGACTATATAGACTCCGTACATTTTAAGTTTGACAATGGAATTGAGAAACTATACATTGAATTCATGGGACACTATGTCACTGAACCTGAGGAAAGGAAGTTGTAATTAAATTTCGGAAATTTTGTTAGCTAGCTACCTAACCGGAGAGAGACAGAGAGACAGAGAAAGGTTTCTATTAAAAGTAAAAGTATATAGGAAATGTAGTTTGGAAAACTTACTGAAACGATTTTCACCATTTCATGTCTAGAGATGTAGCCGTTTCCATCCAGATCGTACATGTTAAACATCCACTTGAGTTTGTCTTCAGCAGATCCTCGTGTAGCTACAGATAGGGCGACTATGAATTCTCGGAAATCAATGCTTCCGTCGTGGTTTGCATCAAAACTCCGGAAGACACTCTCAGAAAACTTTAATAAAACAGACTCATATTTCATAAAAGTAGAATTTATTATGATAGAAAATTTCTACTTCTACTTCTATCTCTGCTTCTTTTATTGGACTTGTCTCTATGGCTATGTTACAGCACTGGGTCGAGAGCTCCCGGACCGCACCATTCACGGATATGAACAAGGTTCCGCCAACTCAACTATAAATAGGTCTATAATATTGTAATTTCAGGCAATTCCAACGTTCCTTTATCCTAAGTCCAACATGACATAGGTACTCAACTCGACATGTACATATAATTTGTCTACTACTTCCAGTATCACAAGGGACAATCGGCAATAAGCCATTAGATTGCAAACACAACTTTAATAGTAATTGGGTGTATGAGCAGCAAACAAATTGTACTACTTTCCCCAATTCCCAGTACAGTCATAGTGTAGCATGCATATTTTACTTGAACTAACTAGACGGCACACAGTGGTCCGTTCATATAATTACGCAACTGGGTGAAAGTTTATAAAACTATGTATCTGTCCGCAGTTTACATACGCAAACAAACGCACACACACTCGCCGGAAATTCATATTTTATTGCATGTGGGTATTGCTTTAGTTTTAACGAAAATTTAAAGGCAGTGTACCTAAAATGTAATAGTCTCTTACTGAGGCCTGAGGCCTGCCATGAGACGTTATGGTTCGGAAATTCGGAACGGAGGGAGTGAGAGACATAGAAAACTTGTACAACACCCACAAAATACTCACTTTCCTCGTATAATCCTGTCACAGGCCTACTGTGCGTTATTCTGTTAAAACGCCAAATAATAATATAAATAAGATAAAAAATAATGGAGGAAGGCGTCTAGGCATGTGGGGTGAGGACGTGTAAAAAAAAGCCAAGTTGCATCCGTACTTCCTGCTTTCCTTACTTACATGATCATGAGCGAGCTGCCATGAAATTTCCTAAATAAAAAAGTCAAATTACACTCTCCTTGCTATTCGTCAGAGTCAGAATTTTATGCAGAAAAAAAAAGCCTTTACCAAGATAATAAAAAAAATTGGAAATGCGCTCCCAAGTGTACGTCATGCTCAGAGTCAGGAGCAACTCCACATATGTGAAGAGTGCCTAGAGAGTCAGATCAACTTGTAGCCTTAAACCAAACAAGGAGGAGAGACAGATGGGGAAAGAGAACAAGAGAAAGCGCTTACAAGAGAAGAGTCGCCGTCGGGGAAGACAGCAGCATAGATGGCTTTAAATTGTTCCCTTGAAATGAAGCCATCCGGACATTCCATCATGAATAACTTGTGCCATTCTTTGATTTCCTCTTCTGTACATGAAAATAAATTGAAAATGGATCATTCATGACGGCAAAGTATAAACTCAATTCACCACCAGACATTAAAGAGTGGAGAGACGAGAGAGAGAGAGAGAGAGAGAGAAAAGGGGGAAAAAATCCTACACTCAAACATAATTTATATGCATTTTCTTTTTTTTCCTCTTCAAGATTACTTCCCTTAGCTTTGCTTTCCCTCCCTTGACTTTCCTTCCATTTGCTTTACTTACTTGGCTGTGGGAGGAAAGTGAAAGGTCAAAATATAAAATGATGGCAATATAAATCCAACGTCAAAAAATTGAAATCATATGGCCATGACACCGTGCACCGAACCGTCGTGCAGTGCTCACGGCACGCACGACTCAACTTAGCACAGTCACATAGTCAGCTCAAAGCCAAGCAAAGTAAATCAATTCAAAAGAAAAAAAATATCAAAGCACTTTTCCGTTTTCCCTAGGTGTACTTAGAACTGACAATGTAGATATGAATATATGGGCCACAGGAAATTTAAATCTCAATTGAAATTCCCTATATGTAATCAGAACATAATTAACCACTTTCAAAGTTCGCATACAATATCACTGTAAGACATCCAGCTCAAATGCTATTGAATATCCCAAAGCAACACGTGTGTAAGAGCTCTGGTTGATTTCCAAGTAAAACACATTATAAATCATATACTATGTATACTAGTTGACTAAAATAGAAACTGTCTAGCATGTAAAAATAATATTATCTACGTTGTAATAATAACCGTCAAAAAACAAAAGCGATAGCAAAACTTACCACTAAACTCCGTGTTCTGACACAAATCTTTAAAAACTTTCGGTTTTAGTTTAGTAGTTTTCTGTCCCATTGTCCTTTGAGGGAGCTGGCTTGACTCGACAGTTCAGTAATCTATGGTCACCTTGTCCTCCGTAACTCAAAGGTTCCCAGAGTCAACAGCTGATGCAGAAACGGAGACAAAGGGGAAGAAGAAGAAGAAAACAACAACACAACTCCGCTCAGTTCAGCTTAGCTCAACTCATCTCAATAGGAATATAAGAGAAGGAAGGTGAACACGATGAGACTGTACAGGCGGAAAGGAAAGGGGAAAAGGAAGAGGGAAAAAAATAGCAACTCGAGAGTTGAAGGGAAGACGAAGCAAAAAAAAAGGAAGGAAAGCTTAGCCGATGAAGAAAAAAAGGTATTCGTTTTAGTTTCGTTTCGTATTCGTCTCTATTTGCTTCACTATCTCACGTGCGGAGAAAGTTAACGATATTTGTAATAAGAGTTCCCACGGATTTAGTATCCATTGGATCAGCTCCTACTCAGCAAAGCATGTCGTGTGTGTGTGTGTGTGTGTGTCTGTCTGTCTACGTGTACCCATCCATAATGCTACTATATATGCGTAATCCGTTATTACCTTGTATCTTGTATATATATATAGACATGGAGCCGTCACATGGGGAGTATGTATGTAGTAGCAGTGGTAGTAATAGTACATAAAAGTTTTATTCTTGGAGTGTACTTGGCTTGGCTTGACTAGTTCTTCCCGACTCCCCACCTATATGGATTTATGTATTTTTTAGGTCGGTTCGATTGCATAGGAGAGTATCCAGGAGGACATTACAGTAGCAAAGGAAAAAAAAAAGAAGCCGGCTTGCCTTGGCTTTGGCTCTCTCTCTCTCACTCTCTTTCTGTATGAGTAGAGATGCTCGCGTTAGATGTTAGATGTTGGGACTGACTGCACCGTGATCGTGACTTGACGTGACAGATGATGGACGAGTAAGACCACGGTTATGGTATAAATCTGCCAATTTTTTTCCCCATCGAACCAATTCAAATATTCACGTAAAAGAAACTTGTGTCCTCTGTGTCCCATAAACTTTTTTCCTCACTTTCCTCTCACTATTTCTATTGCTCTTTCTACTTTTTTTTTTACTCTCTCCTCTCTTTCTTTCTATTTCTATTTCTATGCAGTTTTATCCTTTCTACCTGTTTCCCCCCCTTTTTTTCTTTGATTCACTCCTAACTGCTTGCTTTTGGTTTGATGCTAGTGCGCTATTGCACTTCAAGTCCCACCACTATACTACCACTACTGCTACTGCCGTGCTTCCATTACTACTACTGGTATTGCAACGCCAGTCTTGCAAAACGCCGTCTTACTTTTGTGAGAAGGTATTATTATTTTTTGTCACTGGAGAGATTGTGCAAAAAAAGAAGAAGGGAGAATTTATTGTCTCCTTTCAGCTCGTAATACTGCAAGTGTGAAGTGAACTGAAGTGGTAGTGAGCTAGAAGGAGTCTAAATACATATGTGGAGTCGGCACTCTTTCTCCCAGTTAGAGTGGTTTTTGGTTGTACGTTTAGTTTATGGCTTATGGTATTTCTCCGTCGAGTGTGTGTATTTTATATTGTGCAGTGTAGGTTGAGTGCGTTGTCGTAATCGTGAGAGTCCTATGACTGACTCTACACACTGACTGACTGACCGAGACCAAATAGTTTTTCGTTTTGGATGGAAACCTCGAGTAAAAGTGAAGTAAAATGGGGAAAGGATGATAAATATTTACAAGATTCTCTCTCTCTCTCTTTCTCCCTCGCTCACAGAATTGATAGTAATAAAACACAAGTTGGGCATTCTATACTATTAAAGTTTCATGCTAATATTTCGGCTCTTGTCAATTTTACTGGTGAGCTTCCAGCGGACAGCTACACTCGATAAAAAAAGTCAGCTAGGACATACATACATACATAGAGGACAGCAACGCAACGGCGACGAAGTAGCAATGCCACTCTTGTCCTGTAATGTACTGTACATATTCCTTTGGCTTTGGTTTTAATTTTGCTGTATTGTGTTTATGTTCAGTCATTTGTCATTGGTTGAGTGTATTTGTTCAATTGCTTACAAAAATCTAAAAATAAAGTATTTCGTTTATAGTTGGATCGTTTCCTTTATTCTTTTTTTTTTACTATATTTTGATTCTGCATTTGTATAAATAACTTGATGGAATTCAGTTGGTTCATGCACTAGGCAAAAAATAAAATAAAAGCACAAAAGGAAATATGTGTATTAGAGCTAAAAATAAATGCTCAGCATGTGGTGGAGCTCAATGGGAAATATGATTTGGAAATGCAATCATATCAAGAAAGGGTCCACTTCTATGAGGAGTACAATTTTTTCCACTTTGTTAATCGAATTTGGTGGGGAAGTGGGTGTTGGAATGTGAAAGAAAGGTTTTTAGAACTGATTCATAGTTTTACGGTAACGATAGTCCGTCTGTACAGCTAATATGTTTGTTCCGCTTTAGATGCTTTTACCTTAGAATGTCAGGTCGTTTGAGTCTTGGAGTTTGTCTTTTATTTGAGAAAGTACTTGTGCTATAATGTATAGAGCTATATGGGTTTGTATATAAATAAATAGTAGAAGCCAACCATCCAGTCACTAGGCAGGAGAGAGTTCCCTATAGCTATATAGTACCTCCCTGCATACGGAAATCCAGAGAGTAGATATACCTATACAAGTTTTGTATAGGTAACAACCCTATTTTGTATGTAGTTACGGTCGACTGGTATGAATGTTGAATATAGAAACTGATATGAATATGGATGCGCGTACGATGCCTATGTATCGCCTATGAAATATTCATACACGGAAATTGGATACATGCAATTTAATATTACCACAGCATATATATGAAGAGCTTTGTGGCAAAGCGGACTAATCATGACGAGCAAGTCCAACTCCATGAAGACGGCTGTCCCTATGTATGTGTCCTATGGCCAAGTCACTTTGGGACTTTCACCGGTCATAAATTCTCCCAGAAAATGTTTTTAATGTGTTTCAGCTTTTAGTTTAATTCAACATTTGATAAAACTGCAGTTTTCAAACTGGTATGCATTTTTTCATTTACTAAAATTACTCAACTGTAACATAACACATTGAAGTAACATATACCGCACAGAATCTTGAACAATCGGAATTTATTTTCTTTAGAAATGAACTTTGAACTTAGGTATTTGCCGTTCAGCTCTTCTTCTTAGATCAATGGTGTATATTCAATAATATTTTTAGTCAAGGTTATTCTTTAATTTAGTGTAGTGTAGTGTAGTTGTCGTTGACGTTGACATCCACGTGGAATGTACATGTATGATCTAGTTTGCCTACCAAGAACAGCACACCTTCCGGCATAGTCACTCACCAACCAGGTAACTGTACTCGTACATATGTAGTACATGCAGGTACGGTATGCAAATATGGACATGTTGGACACATATGGGTGTTTCTGTGAAGAGTGCTTCCAGTGAAAAATGAGGATCACACAGCGTAACTGAAATAAATAGCCATTTATTCCAGTGAGGATTATAGATAATTATTGTCTTGACAAACTAGGACTATTATCAGTATGTATAAATAAACAAGGCACGTCCATACACCGCATAGCGTCCAACATGCATCCTAATGCCGAGGAAGACCCTAGTGGAGTGCCGCAACCACGCACTCTAAGCCAAGCCAAGCCAAGCAACCAACGTGACGTCTACATCGACGCCTACCTCTCCCTTCACTATAATAGCTCCATTTCTCTTTAAACTTGCTAATGGGCTTCCTTTAAAGCTTTCTCTCTCCACTACCGCGGCAGAGCAGGGCATGGATGGCTTAGTAAGGTATACACGTCATGGGGGCTTCTTCATTTGTCTAAATCAAATTACTAGCGTGATGTCGTTGTCATTACCTATCCCACTGAGCTATATATTGGTATGGCTATAATTAGGTAATGACATTACAAAATCTCAAAAAACCCAGCTCTCAATAATATACTAAATTATATAACACGGTTGTTAATGGTTTTTAGGATCGTTTCAACAAGGGAACGTACTTCATTAAATAGCACTGTCAATGTTCAATACTGAATTCACAATTACAAATAATGGTATTTCATAGGAAATAATTTATACAGCTTTAACAGAGCTGTAATCAAATAGAATAAAATAAAATAAAAAGTATAGACAGAAATTCTGTCGTATGAATACCTACCTTTTGGTTAGAAAGTTCGGACCCGAAGATGGATGGCTGTGGGGGCTCCACGTATATTAGATATGTGTAGACTACTATTGGGCAATTCACATTCCATTCCCATCTTACCTTGTGGATGTCGCTGTGGTTGTGACAGAGGATTCCAATGGAATGGAATGAAACGATTGAAGAAAGCCGAAAGGAATCACACGAATTGATTTTCTATCTATGCTATGGTTCAACTCGATGCTTCACATATACATGCCCCGTCTACGAAGTATTGATGCATGGAGCGATGAGTTCCTGGAACTGGATTGGGAAATATCAACGTATGTATTGGATTCTGACATCTGAGTGTACTGACTGTATACCTACCTAACTAGCTGCTAAATGCAATCACCCGAAAGGAAGTTGCCCGAGCGGATATATTGTTTCGACTGTATATATTATAACACCTACATTTTGAATTTTGCAATACAGGAATATTTTATGACGAATGGCTACACATTTTCTATTCCAACTCATTCAACGGAACTAGTTGGTTAGCCGTAATTTAGTTTCATTAAAAAATAATGCGGTAACGGTGGGATGTACATAGATTTAATGTATAGGACAGTGAGTCGGTCAGATGTGTTTGGCCTTGTCATCGTCATTAGGTACCAGACACTAATCTTTTAACGACAATTAGATTTAATGTGGGAGTCCATTTAAGTGGACATATTTTCTCCAGGAGTAAATGCCCAGTACGACTGTAATAATGACAAGAAGGGTCAGCAGACGGGTAGAGGGGATACAAAACACAGACTACAACTCATCTCATCGCGTCAATTCCCAAGACAAGATAAACTCTGAAGCACCACCGGATACCCTTCCATGTTCATGTCTAGCTCAGTTCTTCATGGAGTTGAACTATTGGTCGAAGTACGGACAAGACGAAAAAGAAGAGTCTTTGGAGACAAAATATTATGGGAGTCGGGCATTTATTACATCATGGGAATTATAATGTTTCCCTCAAGTAGCTGACCCTTGATGGGTTGTAAAAGGAACTAGAACAACCATTACAAGAATAAATGGCTAACTTGACTAGGAGAGGAAAGTCGGCTCGTACACTCTAATGTTCTGTTCCCGTCCATGTTCGTCCCTTCCCACCACACACACCCCGAGCCTCACAGTTAGTGTTCCCTCCGCCGTTGTTGTTGCCTTGTGTTCTGGAGCTCTGTTATAGTGTGTTGTGAGGAAGGTAAAATGTTAATTTATTTTGAGAGAGCGAGCAAGCGATGGAGCGAGTGAAAGGAAGGAAGTGGTAGAGAGGGATTGTGTACTTGGACTCGTGAAATTGGACTTGGAACTGGATAAATGACTGGTTGGTAGTAGTAGGACAGCGGAGAGAGTGGAGAGAGATCGATATCAAATGTAATAAAATCAAGCGTAAATGAATTAAAGATCTCCCACATGAATCCCTATTACGTATTTCCATCCTTTCCCAAAGAAAATATCCATTACTACTATTATACAGAAATATACAGACAGAGACAGAGAGAGAGAGAGGGAGAGACTAGAGACAAAGTTTTTATTGTTGCTCTTCCACTCCCACTGATACAATGTGTAGAGAAATGGACAATTGGACAGACTCCAGTCGTGGGCATTTTTCCACTTCATGTGGTTTTCTCCATCCCAGCCTTTCTCTCTCGTCTGTCCAATTCTTTATTTTCTCCGGCCCCCCTCCCCCCTATTCCAGTTCCCTATTTCAGTATCCCCAACCCCTTCTGTGAGCATACTTATTCCTCCTGGTCCGGCTACTTATGGTTTGTTCATAGTATATAGTTGCCTATTGTATTTTCGTCTTTGATTACCTCCAAGAAGGGCACGCGGCAGCATGGACATTGACGTTTGTAATTTTATATTCTTCTTTTCCACTTCAGTTCTAAGACTAAAAGCATCAAAATGAGAATTACATGTGTGATGTGTGATTCCGATTTGGAGCGTAACAGGAGTCCATTCTCTCTCGCTAACCATCTCTAGCCAGTAGAGAAAGAAGGAACAGTGTGTCAGCGTAGCAATGGATAGATTATGATGAACTGGCTCATTCACCCAGGCACATGACACTGCCTTTACTGACTACTCTCCTATGGTCTGGTGATTCTTTGAGCTTTTTTGATATTCCTATTATTTCCTATTATATGGGTTTCTATGGATGGACAGCATAAAGCCTTTATTGTCAATGGTTTATGATTATCTTTATGGACATCTCATATGGCTTGTACTCATCGATTCTCCAAATCACGGTGGCTCATGTTATCTTATTTTATAGCCTGTAACAAATTGTTACAATTCTCAGTCTCGAGCCATCTATCTGTATCTTCCTATCTAGCTCCTCTTATCTCTCCTTTATCTCCTTTGTCTCTCTCTGCCAACGGACCGCACATTAAGAGAGCTCTTAATAATTCTATCCTGTTCAACCGTAAATGAACTCAATACAAAATTAAGATGTACGCATATGTATGCTATATGAGCTCGATGGATCATCCTTTCTTTATCATCCCCACTATTCCGTTTAGTGCAGGCAGCTGCGAAATGAGCATGCTACTTTTTTTCTTCTTCTTTTAACTACTGTTGGTTGTTGCATCGACAACCTGGTCCTGAGGTAATGTTTGTTTATGCTTGCTGTTGTTTTAATATGTTATAAAATTGTTCATATTACGTAAGCTTAAGCAATGTGGCTTCTCACAATCTCAATTATTATCAATTTATAAAATGTATATACGAAGTAATTTAGAGCATTGCTCCACGGTATGGAGCCAACAATTAACAAGTAACTTACTGAATGATATTATAACTGTTGAGAAAAAATGTCTTAGCATAATTACTGGGAAATACGTCAGCAAATGCAATTATTCAGAAATTGCAAAGTGGTGTAATTTATCTAAAATTGAAGATAGATTTAAAACATTATTATTAAAATGGATATAAACTTCAAAAATCTGAGAGATATAGAGACTGGCTAACTCCTTTTACGTGATCCAATCCCAGACCAAGTAGAAATGGGATTAATTTTTCACCCCGTATTCAGATTCATCAGATTTTGTGAATTATGTTGGATGTACAAAACTTCTTTACATTTATGGCGAAAATATTGAGGTTCTCTTTCGATTAGTTTGATTTCGAGGTTAATGGAATGTGCTCTGTGTCGGATCCTGTTTGAAAGATGATTTTCAAAAATATCACGGCTGGGAACAGCTGAGGAATCAATATTTCCTTGCTTCAAGTGACTCATGTTCTTTCATTTGTACTTGTATAGAACGTCCAGTTTCGCCTATATATACTTTTGGGCATGTGTTGCAAGCTATTTTATAAATTCCAGTTTCAGGTGTTTTACTTTTACCTTTGTGGCTTTGAAATTGCTTGAATGTTTTGCTGGAAGGTCTATAAACCACTTGATAGTCTAGGTACTCTGTTAATGCTTTTTTAATCCTGCAGAAGTCATTTAATATAGGTGACCAAAATTCGCTTTGATCTTGCATAATGCATTTATTTCCATTTCTAATTCAAGAAGACGGGGTAGATGTCCAGATAGCCAAGTCTATTTTACGTAGAAAAGTGTGGAATGGAAACTGTTGAAACTGTGGCTATACAATTAAGGCTCCAGATATGACTGTTCCTCACCTAACACTCACTAGTCTTCCAGGTACAAAATTTGTGTACCTGGAACAATGAGAAACGGCGCTTTCAAACGTCTCGTAAAAACAGCCAAGAACAGCAACTTTCCTGCCAGCAGTAATAAGTCTCTAGTAAGTTGTGTTCATTTGATTTGCTTGTGAGTATTTAAGTACATAAAATTGTTAGCTAAAAAATGTTTTTTAATTTATGTGGATATTTAAAAATTGTATTTTGCTTTCAGTAATATTCTAAAGTCAAGTTATGCTTTCTTCATATGAATTTAAAATTCATGATGTTATTATACAAACTTTTAAATTATTTATTTTTAATTATTATTAAGCAAATCTAGATTAGAGCCAGATGCGGACTGGTCAGTTTGGCAATCTGGCGTTTCCAGAGAGACCTCGGTTCTCCTATGCGGATATAGAGGCCTTTAGCTCCTACTAAAACCCTAAAGGTTTACTCTTTATTTCCAGTGGCCTTTTTGGTCACCCAGTCCGCCTCTGATTAGCGCTAATGGCAACAGTGGCAGTTTATCGTAATACCGTAGGGGGACTAAATGCGTGAGGAATAGTTTATAAATGCTACGGTTAGTAATTTTACATATCCTTTTGAACTAACAACTAATTGTCTTGTAAACTTTCAGTTGTCAGTACCATCAGGATAAAACCTAGAGCTTCAGTATATGTATACCCTTACCTTAAGTGAACATATATTTCCTCCTCCTGGGCTGGCTACTTATGGTTTGTTCATGGTATGTAGTTGCCTTTGTATTTTCCTCTTTGATTACCTCCAAGAAGGGCACGCGGCAGCTTGGACATTGGCGTTTGTCATTTTATATTCTTCTTCTCTACTTTAATCCTAAGCATCAGAATGAGAATTACATGTGTAGTGCAATTCCGATTTGGAATCGCACTACACATTTTCTCTCTTGCTAACCATCTCTAACCAGTAGAGAAAGCAACAGCAGTGTGTCAGCATAGCAATGGATAGATTATGATGAACAGGATCATTCACCCAGGCACATGACACTCTGCCATTACTATTACTGACTGCTTTCCTATGGTCTAGTGATTCTTTGAGTTTTTTTGATATTCCTATTATTTCTCATTCTATGGGTTTCTTTCTATGGATGGACAGCATAGAGCCTTTATTGTCAATGGTTTATGATTATCTTTATGGACATCTCATATGGCTAGTACTCATCGATTCCCCAAATCACGGTGGCTCATGTTATCTTATTTTATAGCCTGTAACAAATTGTTACAACATCTCGGTCTCGAGCCATCTATCTGTATCTACCTAGCTCCACTTATCTCTCCTTTATCTCCTTTGTCTCTCCCTGCCAACGGACCGCACATTAAGAGAGCTCTTAATAATTCTATCCTGTTCAACCGTAAATGAACTGAATACAAAGTCAAGATGTACGCATACGTATGCTATAAGAGCTCTCTGGAGAAACGGTACAAGTAGTATAGTGGTGGTGGTGGCGAAAGTGGAAGGCAGAAATGTGTAGTAGCGCGATTACGACTCTGATTATGATCCAGTATGTCACTTCCCCATGCAGATGCAATAAATACATAACCTGCAAACTAAGTGGAATAACAGATGTAGAAATACAATGATTTTGAAAATCTCAACATTTTAACGCAATATTTTTTTTTATTTATTTATCCTTTAAATTCATTATTTGCAATTGTAATTGTATAATATTTTTTATAATTAATTATATTTTGTAACATATTTTTGGAATACAAATTCAATGTAATGGTAAATTGTAAATTCGGAGTTTTATGTTTCACCCGCGTACTTTCTCCATTTCTTTCTTTCTGGCTAACAATCCCAATAATTATTTGACTTGAATTCGTCCTGGTCATGAGTTAGTTTTTGTATGTGTTAAATGCATATAATTCATAATCTTAAACGTTCAGGATGTAAGTGTAAATGTAATGCAATGTCTGCAATGCATGTATATGTCTTTGTCTATACATCGTTATATCTAATGTATGTCTGGATGTATGTGCACAGAGTACGCTTAATCTGTATGTTCAGGACGTGTCACACGACACCTTGACTTGACCACACAGTGACAGTACAAGACAATGATATATATACATTTGAGGTCTGTATACATATGTACATTCAGTTTTCAAATTCAAAAACTTACGACACGGTACAATACAATACTATACGATACAGTACAATATATCGGTACAAGTGACATAACATGACATGGCATGAACATCGAAATGACACAGCAAGTATTAACAGTAAGCGATGAATCCTTCAATTCTGTAATATTCTTGTAATTTAAATTTCAAAATGAAATAATGAACAATGACAGAGACAATTAATAAATAGTTGACAATACAATGAAATGCAGTAACTTTCCTGGGAAAATCTTGAGTAGAGTAACGTAAATGTACACAGAATGCATTACAAATTCATGTGACCAATGGGTAAAAGTACAATGTATATCGACGTAGAGAGTCGTGCGCAAAGCATGTGATCTACATTTTCCAAATTACGACAAGTACAAGGATTCATGCATAATAAAGGTATAGGTAGTCTAATATAGGTTAGGTAGTTCCGTTTCAACTTTCAAAAATGTTTCTAAAAAATACTATAAAAACGTCATTTAAAATTTCATAAACTATAGAAATGTTTAACTGGATTACACCATTGTTATTTGTTACCATCCCTTGGCCCTAAACTACAGATATCAAATAAAAACAAATTTGCCCCCTTCTGGAAAATGCAGATAATGAACATTGCCCATCCCCCGACAACGCTTATACATGTGGAATTACCTACATGCTATATTTTAAATCAAGTCTAGTACTAACTACAAGTAGCTTTTAGCGAGAATGTAAATTGGAGAAGGGTACAAAGGTGGAAATCAGGATTCGATATTTTTTATGCATTACGCATAATATTGTAGAATCTACTTTCGTAGACTTATTATTGAAAACAAAATTCAAGCAAAATTATGTACTAATAATAATATGCAAGACATTTATATATGTATAGGTATATACCTCTATGTACGTGTAGCTCTACACATAACTTTAGAATGACCCAATACATATCTAAATCTAGTAAATACTGTTATTGTAGTAACAATTCCTTAACTAGCTGGAACCCTGGAAATTTTGATGATCATCTTTACATCCAAGAAATGAATTAAAAGAGAAGAAATCTCGCAGTTTAATCGGCTTGTTATTATTATGTTGTATTATTACAGATGTGTTGTTACACTCACTATACCATTACCATTAATTTACAATAGCTCACATTTTGGTAGAGCTAGAACAGAACAATAGACAGAGTAACTAAAAATAAAGCAGTAGTAGCATCCATAACCCATAAATTTTTGATATACATAAGTATATACCTATATATATAATGAATCAATGAACTAATTAAACCTACACTTGAAACAAAATATGGAATTACAACTAAAGAACGCCATCAATAAATTAATTACTGTTAAATGAAAATTGTACGTGAAAGTCAAAGGACTCCACCCTCTCCAAGATAAGATCATGATCAAGATTCAAAAATCAAGTGACACACCACAACTTTACTCAGCTTTTTTCTTTGGGTCAGAAGAGGAAGGGAACTTGAAGGAATTATTCAAATTAAAAATCAAAATCAAAATCAGGAAATGGGCATTTATTTTAGCCTCCGTAGATGAGTTGATACGTAATTACCCCTACAGTATAAGTACCTTAGGTATGTATAGTTAGGTAATTGCTAATCAGATTTAATAATATGTTTAGGTACTCGTAACATTTTAATTGAGGAATATTATACCATATTATTATTATAATTAATATTTATATCAGTATCAGTGTCCTTACTTCATTTCAGTTCTACGGTAATGTTTTTTTTTCTTCTGAAGGTATATCTTTGTAGATAGGTTAGGTATATATTATAGGATTAGTATATATGTATGTAGGAGCAATATGGTTTTAATTATCTATTTTGGCTAATTGTAAGCACTAATACTAGTATCTGTATTCTGTTATTTTTTATGTTTAGTATGTAGAGTATACGACAGCCTACAGTAGTACGGCAGATGGTAGTATAGTATGCATAGGTACTATGTATTAGAGGTACGGTAGGAGTTTTAGTAGTTATAGTACAGATAGCAGTATATATGTATGTATTAGGTAGTACTGTAGTAGTGGCAGACAGGAATAGGAATCCGGAATATTGGATTGAGTTATACCAAGTAACAAATACAGTCATTTTTTTTTTATTTATTCTGTATTCAGTTCTACAAACACAAAACTCGAGCAAGTTTCAATTCTGATTGTATTTTTTTTTCTTCTTTTCCTCTTAGAACTTCTATTTGATTTCCCTCTTGCTATGCTCTATGTCGGAATATAATTTCAACTACAAAACAAGTCACAACCAACCACCGTCCTAGTTAAACTCAAACAGACTGTACATGACACACACTTTCCGTATGAGTATGCATTCTTTGTGTCCTGGTGATTTGATTTGAATTGAAGGGGAAGCATTTACTGATATTCCAGAAGGCTATGATTAGAACCACACTCTCCTCAGGGATAGAGTGTGTAGTGCATGCAAATACTTATTTATAATACACCAAGAGGAGAATTCAATGTGAATTTAATGGATTTTTTTTAAATGTCCGATTCGTGATAACTATTTAGGATTGATATTAAATCTGCTAATGTCATTGCCTAATCGTAATCACAAGAGTGTAGTAGTAAAGTTTTATTCAAGGTAAAAGTTATGCTGTATGTGTATAGTTATAGTTGTATGTACCGTGGGTACCTAGGTAACTTCCACTGCAACTATTATTATAGAGGTATAGTAATAGTAGTGTATTAGAGGTAGTAGTAGTGATTAGGATATGACTGTACAAATACCTGCATAGAATTCTAAGTATGAGTTGTGTGGAGATTGCGAAATTGCTTTTTTATTACTGTTTCCTTCTTTCAGCATTGAAATGTAACTCTATTATGTAATTACAATAGTGTAGTACATAATCTGTATGCAATTACTATGAAACTACGAGACTGACTATGACAGTGCACATCATGGCATATTTTGGATTATTGGGATACATAATAATATCTTATATACATTGGGTATGCAAATGCATCTTACAAGTACAATTGTAGCACTACCAGACTACAAAGAAACAATTGCAGAAGATTTTTGAAGAAATGCAAATGAAATGAACGTATCTGTACGAATACAATGTTATATGTAACTAATATGCACTATCGAGACTACCGACTCAATTCCTACATATAGAGACGTGACAGTTAAGAAACAATCAGAAAAAAACTGCACTTACGTATTGGTGAGATGGTAGTGGTGGTGGTGGTAATAAGGATGTACAAAATAAAATGTAAAAATGAGAGTAGCTACTTACACAAGACAGCAAAATAACTGAGTACAGAATGTTTGTATGAATCTAATTAAACTAATAACATAAAATGAAATGTAGCACTAACAACCGTTGTTAATTCTAGTTTAACCTAGTCTACATCTTACAATTAGTAACTAGTGCTTAGTGGTCTGTCTGATTGTGAGTTAGAGTTTCAGCTGGCAAAACCTATGTAAATTAGAGGCTAGTAGTACTACTCTTGAGCTAAGGGAATAAAAGTAAAACCGTATGGTAGGTAAAGATATAAGATAATTATATAATATAGTAATCGTGATAATAATATTGTGTATCATTTCCCATTTTTGTAAGGTACTTGTAAAGGTATGCCATTTCCATTTGACATGGTTATTTCTTTTAGATTAGATAAAATGCAATAAGATTTATAGTAGTAATAGTACTAGTTGTAGTTATTAATGTCTATATATATACAATTATAATTATTATGAATTGTATATCAATAATGTATGTGTATCAGTACATTTATAGATTAGATATGACAATCATACATTAACGTTTTGTTTTACAATAATATTATAATTTGTTTCTCAGGCAGTGTGCTTCATTGAATTGAAGAAATATCTGTATTGTATTTTATAGATACATTCGTATGAATTCTAGATCTACACGTAGATTAATAAATATCTGGTACACCTACCTAGACGCATGTGTATAAGGGTGACTGGATGCCAATGCAATGTATCTATCCTCAAAGGACCTACACATTGTTTCATTCACATAGGTAATCATAATAGTAACAAAGTTTAAGACTACAACGGAAAAAGTGCAAGATGAGCCTGTATGTGTAATTTATATAGGTCTGTCCGTCCGCTTCTTTATTTCAGAACAAGTATCTCGGAAATTCTGTGCACTCCCCGCAAAAGTATTTTTTCCCCGACAATTAATACTTCCTCTTTTAATACTACGTTAACTTCCTGCATAATATCTTCTTTTTTTAAACGATGGCTTCATTTCCTACATCCGTACTCATGAATATTAATTAATGATACTGCCAGCCGGCTAGTTCATATTCGTATATACCTACATATATGTACTACCATCTCAATTCAGATATTCTTCCATGTCGCCCTGTGCGTATCACCACGCCATGCGTTCAGATATAGGCAATCCATACAACGGATAAGATGCAAGATGAGAAGCAGATGCAGTGCCCGATTCAAAGTATCCATCCATTCAGACTCACTAGTTAGAGCCTAGAACGAGAGAACATTTCTTACTTATGTCTACATGAGTACACGGTAGTCCGCATCAGTATCTGTAGCTCGTGATTCAGTGCATTTATTACGCTTGTCTACATAACTATAGCGCAATTATAATGAACCTACATAGTAGAATGTGTCTGCATCCAAGGTCTTCCTCTGAATCATTACACTACCACTTTCAGTATTCAGTACGAACCTTCAAAGGATAAATAGGATTCCAAAGCATTTCCATACCCAATCCACCTCCCTATAGGTTAGATATTGGATATAAGGACCTCCGTATGGAAAGGGATACGTACCTACCGCCGTCACCGTATAGACGAAGAGTCAAGACATATCCTATTCCTATATAGAGTAGTAAATAAGATTGAGAGAGAGGGAGAGAGAGAGAGGTACAGTCATTTGATTCATTTGAATTATTATTATCTCTGAGTAACGTTGTATAAACGGAGCACAGATCTGATGGAGGGAGAATGTTACTTGTCACTCGCGAATATGAGACACCTACGCCAGGATCTTCCTATACCACAGCACAGTGCACATAAATATACGTCCTGGCGAATAGAGTGAAAAGTAAAAGTATCCTCTTTCTGATTAGCCGAGTAGATCCTTTGAGGCCGTGCTATATATAGCCTTCCAAACAGAACAATGTTCATGTTAAATGTAGCAGAATCCAATGTTGAGACTTCCAAATGCTTTCTGACATTTGACATTTGATACAGACTCGATAATCTATCTGCAACTCTCATCCACAAACGTGGAAGGAGAAAATATATAGGTACATGGCCACAATACTACTGGAGCCTAATTACATTTGACAGAAACAGAAATAATTATAGATATACAACATATTGCCATCGACTGAGAGTGCAGTGAATTTTATGAGTATGACGTGAAAGGTTGTATTTTTATAAAGTCAAAAAGTTAGAGATTTGAATTCCAATCTACAGTTCGTCTGACTAGTTGGAAGCAGCCGACTGAAACTGAAGAGTAGGTCCTTATAAGAAAATCTAAAACAAAATCTCTACAGGAAATCACAACACGATACGAGTACGAAGCGAAAAACTTGAGACTGAGATACTGAGAAGAACACAATAATAATGTTAATAATATTTTCAAAGATTTCCTTCTAGCATTCCCCTCCCCTCTCCCTTTCTCCCCACATTTCATTCCATTCCCCTCTCCAACGACAGCGACTAACGACCACCCATTATGCCTCTATATCTCAAGTCCTTAACTAAATGCAATGCGTCCATGTACATACATATACAGACATGCACACTTCCGCAGAATTCGTTGAATATATATGTACATATATGTAGCAAACCTATACAAAAAGTATTAAGGGGAAAGTACACTGATAATTTCTCACGTCAAAGTTAATGTTCAGAGTCAGACCTTGTGCGAAACCTTTGAAGACTGAAAGAATAAAAATTTGTATCTTTTTTCCAGTTCCTAACCAATAATAATATTTATACGAGACATTTTTTCATCAAATTTTTATCAAACCACAAATGTTTTCTAGTATAGGTATATCATTATGTATCTCTATCGTTTATATTATACAGTTACAGTATATTTTTTTTATATAGCATGCATGCATGCTTTTGGAGTGACGTGAAGGCTTGCCATTTATTATGAAACACAATAATCTCAGGTTAAAGCACAACATTGGTTCATCATTTGAAAAATCCACAAAATTATACATTCAAGATAGATCTACTAAATAATAAATACTAAAATTAATCATATTAATTACTAATGATAATAATCACTGGGAATACAGGTCATTGTTTTCTTCTCTGTTTTAAGGGAATTACTCTTTTTCTTAAATCGAAAATAGAACTAAACTTCGATCTTTCTTTTTATTTTTTTTTGTTCTTTCTACTCTCACCTTTCCTTCCAATAAATGTTTACTCTGAAAAACCTAAATTTTAGACTCTCAGTAATAATAATAATTACTCTAATCCTAATGATGTTAAAATGTTGATATCATAATTTTACTACAAAAGGGTCATTCTTTTAGAATCTCGATTACGCCACCGACGTATGTATTAAATCAAATTAGAACTAATGGAGGGTTTAGAGACGACAGCCAGAACTGTAAGAACCACATACAGTTACCTAAGTTTGTTCTAATTTTAAATTGTAGTAGTAGTAGTAGTATTAATAATAATAATAATAATAATATTATGCAACCGTGCACTGGCATCAAATTCCAACACGTAGGATCCCCTTGGTACTTCGTCGTAAACAAATTGAGTAACAACCTATCAGTACCAAAAGATGAGGATATGGGTAAATGAATAAATCCTACGTATAGTTACTCATTAGTCACTATAGCTAGGCATTATTGTAAGCTAGAGGTATATACGATGAGGATCATGTAATTGAAAAACATTTAGGTAACGCATTAATCCATACAAACTAAAGGAATAAGTAAGGAATTAAAAAAAGGTATGAAGCTTACTTTGTTTGCTCATCAATTTCATCTGTATCAACCAGACTGTGATGACTTTATCTTTAACTTTGTAAATTACCGTATAGTAGTAATGCTAGATGGTAAACTATATATTAATTATTGATAATTGGAACCTCATTATATGTATCTCTACTCTATATGCAACACGAGAAGAGTTGGGTAGGATTGTGAAGATGTGTGGATGCATATAAACTAACCTACGAATATATTCTGTACACACATATGTATATAAATTCTAAAATTACACACACACATACCATCCCACGGCATCCCACCATCATTCACTCACGAGAGACTAATTGTACATGCAGATCCCTATCGCTAGATAAACAGACAATCAATGATTAATTAAATAATATTAATTGTTGTGTTTCATACGACTTTTTGTTGACTACAAAAAGTACTGACTATTTTCTGCCACACAACGATATCTCATTTCATTTCAAGTCATTTAGATTTCATTACATGTTCCCTGTCTTCAAGTATTTACTCCTCGTCATTGTTCGACGTGTCACCCATTTTCCTTTCAGAAATGGAATTGGAGTCCCCATTTGGAGATATCAAATGCACAAGAAGAAAAGGAAATTTTGGCTATGCTGTCTGTCTGTGTGTGTGTGTGTGTGTGTCTGTCGTTTCGTTTTGTTTGTCTTTCAATGACTTTTGTTTTCTATTCATATATCAATCAATACAAATGTGTAGGTAGGTGTGTATATGACCCGATACCTACTTACTAGTTAGACACCACACATACTACGGAGTTAATTAGTTAGTTCCATGTGCCGCTCAAAAACTCTCAAAAAACTCCAAGCAAACCTTTCTCAGCCACTCAAGGTTACACAACATGCACCATCTCCCTTTACCTATCTAAATGTATAAATATATTATTACGTAGACCTACATTATACATAAATGCACGAATATGTATGTATATATATTGTAAGGTGAGGAGTGTATAATTGTTGTATGAGTTTTTTTTTTACTTTTACAATTATTAGAGTTCCTTGTTTATTAGGTAAGGATATTAATTATTTGGTGGAGGAAGGAGGTAAGGGGGGTCAAGACAATAATAATGTGTTAGTTATTTCATCTTTCCGACCATTCCATTTTCTACTTGAAGAAACTTTTTGCGAAACTTGTGGGTAACTTACTGATTTTAAATTGAATAAAGTTTTTCTGTTTTTGTTTTTTTTGTGTGTGTGTGTGTGTTTTGTTTGTAAGTTTCTTTCAGCATAGTTCTACCAGGTTAGACTCATAAATATTTTTATCAACTGATGATTGTGGTGCGTCGTGTCTCCCCCTCTACTTCTTCGTCGTAAGGACAAAAAATCCATGAATATTAATAATTTCCATAATCACTCTTATACAGTGTATGCCGTAACTCATCGTTGTTGTCGTATCGCTCCGCTCATGGAGTCGAAGGATGCCCGACAAACCAATGAAGTCCATGTTATTAAGAAACGGTCAAGTAAAACTTACGGTTTCTTAGTGTATATAGTCTTCGTATAGTACATGTATATATATATATATCATATAATGCATATGTGTGTCTGAATTGTAATTGTATTAGATAATGATAATAAAGTTTTATAATAGTATATCTTTCGGACAATGACGTTGTAGTGAAAAAAAATGAAGCGATGAAACCGTTATTGGGAGTGTGGGTCACACTGCAGTAGCCGTACAATGGAGGGATCACTCTTGGCTCCCTCAATGAATTCATCAATGGACAATTTACCGTCACAATTCTTATCCATTTGCTTGAAAATCTTGTCCGTCCGCTTCTCGGGGGTTGACTCATCATCAGGCATCTTCATCACAGAACCCACCATCTTGTAGATTGCCTGGAAAAATTATACAAGGGACACATCCATGAAATTTAATTCCATTTTCCTCTCGAACAGACAAATTCCCCTATTCCATTCCAACCAATCAATTCTAGCCAATCTTTCAACACTTTCTCCGTTTCAATTTCTTGACTGTCACCTATACGTAGAGACTCATTGATTTCTTTGGTTTTCTCCCGAAGACCTGTTCCGAATTTCAATCTTAACTCCATGGAATTGAAATTAGGAATTTCAATGCAATCAATGTGATATCAGCCCTTGATTTAATACCCCTGGCATGCGTACTTTCTGCTTGAGTTTACTTCTAAATCGTCTTAAAACAATGCAGCTACCAGCTCCTGCCTTCCCTCCGTTTGCTCTCCTTCTCAATTTCGCTAGGGAAAACTCTGGGAGTCTCCTACAATAAAACAACTTGACAACTGGCAATACGGCGGGCTCTGGCATCTTCTAGATTACACCATTCCAACAGACTCAAAGATAGAAAAAGACATTATGGTTACGGTTAAAATTTTGATGAAGGATAAAAGCTACAACTGATTAAAGGGCTCAGTTCGGGTTGACTGGAAAAAGGGGGAGAGACGCAACTGCTCAACATAGAGGACTACTGATAAAATTTGAAAGCCTGACGGAGGTACCTCAGTGACAGCTTCAAGTGCTTTTAGATAAAACATTGCAGTATTATACAGGAGCGGGATGCTGACGCTGGACAAGAATAGATTTAAGTGGTGTAATAGGTAGAAAATATGTCTTCGCCGTCTGCTGCACGTAGTATGTGCTACTTGAGCAGCAGGGCCAATCTACGTATCAGTAACTACCTACATACACTCGACGAAAAGATCTTGCACGTTTCTACTTTGACTCTAACCTGTGCAAACGGGCCCTGTATCTAAACAGACTTAGTGTACAAAACTTAATTTAAAGAAGCTATTCCATTAAAACCCTGTCCTTGATATTTGCTCTGAAAATGTTGATGTTCTTGAGTATGGAGTTTGGTCTCAGATGCACGTTCGACAAGTAAAGCCGTGCTGGGTTCATACAATTATTTATTTACAAGATAAACAATTTCTCACCGTCCATTCCCCTTGCTCCGTCCAAGGAAGGGGTAATTGAAATGAAATAAGGGAGGCATGAGGAGATAGATACACATAGGTGGGTAAGTAGGGAGGTCGGAGTCTCACGGCATACACTTCAACTTACATAAGTGTCCGTCCAGATCACAAGACAGAAAATACTTAACTAACTGAGACAGGGGAGCTGAGAAAATATAAAGCTACACATACGAGGAAGAGAAAAAGCAAGAAAGAGAAAGTGAAGAAAAAAAAAACTTACGGAGACAATCTCGAGCATCTCTTGCCGGGAGATGAAACCATTGCCGTCCAAGTCATACATGCTAAAAGCCCAGCGAAGTTTCTGCTCGAGTTTTCCTCGCGACGTGACCGAGAGGGCACATAAGAACTCCCTGCAATAATGCGATGATATATCTATATTTTTTGTATTAGGTATACGCACTGCAAAAAAAATTATGTATGTATGCGTGTAGGTACCTGAAATCAATCGTTCCATCGCCATTCGCATCGAACGTCCGAAAAACGTGCTCTGCAAACTGTCAACCCACAGAAATACTTCCATTAGAATTTGACAAGTCTGAAAATCCTTCCATCCATTATTCTTAAGTACTTTACCATTTCCCATTTTCAGCACACTCACTGACTCTCTCTCTCCCTCCTACACTTACTTTATAAAATAACGGTCTTCTGAGTATAAGACTCTAATTCAACTCTACCGACATACTCTCACTCTCCACTCATTCATTTCCCCAAGCCGCCTAAGAAAGGACCAAAATGACACGCCTGATTTAATTACAATTCATGGAAATCCCTCCTTTCTCTACGGATATGTACAAATTTATATCCATTAAATACCTAAAGACCTCTAATATGGACGCAGTAAGAAAATAAGCCTATGTAAATATTCAGAAGGACTTGATGCGTCCAACCAGCACTACACTGCACTGTGTCACCCTGCTACCCCAGCCTTCCACCTCCATAGACTGTAGACGGCTCTTTCCACATTTCCCATACACCAGGACTTCCTGTTACAGCATCTACATTTGATACTGAAACAGTGACTTGGTAGAACAGTGAAGATTTGAAAAATTAAACCAGTTCGTACTATACCAGCAGTGGACGGGAAGACTGCCGTGATTGCTTTATAAACGTAGTGCTAACTACTCCAATACAATTATATTTTAGCACACTGCCAACTGCACATCCTATAGGTAGTAAAGAACAACGATGGGACATAATATTGGCTATTGTTTTGGTAATATTTTGGAGCTAGAGCGTCAAGTGGATTATAATTATTCTAATGCTCGGCAGCTCTTACGTAGAATTTGCGCAAATACTCGTTAAGTTGGTCATTATCTGCTCCGACACAATTTCCCTAAAGCCCGAGTCAAGCCTTGATAATTATCTTAATTCCGTCCAAACCTTGTCCTTTCATTTATTTCTTCATTGAAAAATGAACTAGAGTAATTATTTTATTAGTTTATACTCTTCAATTAGCCCCCTTAAAACTTTCTCTACATTTTAATACGCTAATACACTTTTATTAGATGTAATACAGTGACAGCGTCCATAGTGACCGTGACCGGACAGAGTTCGTATTATGTACCAAGCAACCTAGGTTTCTTTTCTTACTAATAAAATTGTGAGCTCAAGTATGTACATACATATAGCTCTGAAGCAAGAGCTGTTCACTAATTGTAAGTATCAAATTTTATTCAACGTCCTCTACATAGCCATGACATAAATCCGATGTTCAGAAATAGAAAGGACATAGCAACGACAGTGAGCTTATTTAATATCTTGCAGGAATATTTTAATATTTTCAAAATTCAGGTTGTACAAGTCTACAGTCGACAGTATTTCTTATCGATATGCAAAAATATCAACGATTGCACTCTAGCAGCCTATAATCCTTACAATACACAAAAGTACAAAACCATTTCAAACATGCAGGAGCAGACTGAAGCCAATTATGTAGTAAAGGCTTCCATGTCAATTCAAATGTTAACTCTCATAGTTTATGATCATAACTTTAAAGTTGTTGTACCAAAATATTACATCTGTAGGCTACGGCCACTGAATGACTGTTGGGAAAATGGTCCTCAGACTCCATATACAAAAACAAAATGCCGGCGAAAAAAACGTACATCACACACGGTAAAAAATAATTACGTACCTACATACCTAAATGATTTTAAATCATATTAATCTTATAAAGTATTTTTTATAAGCTTCCCACCAATAACAATCCAAGGTCATTTTATTTAGGTAGGTACTTTAATAATTAGCAAATTAAAACAATTTCACGACGCAGAAATGGATGTACGTATCTACTGACATGTTTAACTCTTTGAGCGGATCATAACTGAAATAAACAATGTTAGCAAATTGCGAGCTAAGAATTCAGTTCAATTATTCACTTGAGAGACCAGGATTGTGCTCTTAATTAGTTTCTTCCAGCAGCTTCTACAAACCAGCATTGTATTCAATTGGATGTATATTTTAGGATTTATATTTTTAAAAGACTGCCGTTCATTTTGTAACTAACTATTCCTACTGCACCGGTAATCTCGGTATTCTTACATACAGTCGAATAGGCTGTAAGAATCCACGTTAAATTGAATTTAAATGACGGGAACAATTAAAAAACAAATTACATCCGAATCGTCCCAAGCAATTCAGTAAAAGCAGTTTAATTAACAGATTGACACAGCCTCATCTTTGTAAAAATTCTATGGCATTATTTGATGCTAACACGGATATCTGGTTTGGTATCCAGGGACATTTTTTCTTAACTGGATTCTGGGGTCATTCTTCCGATTTTTTCATCCTTGGATTATTTTATGGGACTATTTTTTCCGCAGCCAATTTTCCCCGTTCCCCCCGCATGCATCTACTTACTAGATACTAGATGCAGATTTCAGACTCGGAAGAGCCATCTAATATTCCCCTATAATTTAAGGGAGCTTTCATGCGAGAGTGAGACGGAGACTGAAAATCCGTAGAACCTGGGAATGCAGATCTAGGAACAAATTAAAAATAACTCTTGAAAAATTCCACGGGATATACACGCCTATACATTTTTAGACGAGACCAAGACGAGGGGAGAAAAAAATCTACCGGTCATTCAGTGGAGTTGCAAGTTTTTCCCATAGGAGCCATAGAGCTCTAGATGTTTAAGATGGCGTTCAATGTAAATAGATTTAATGCTTCAAAATCTGTTCTGTTAAAGTCCCTCTGCTTTTATCCTTCTCTTCCTTTAGTTTCCTCTGTCTCACCCACTCACACACTCTCTCTCTCTCTCTCTCACCCACACACACACTTTCGCAAAACTAAAACAATGCATTTACCTTTTGATACTTATGCTCATAGGTATGCATAAAGGTAATGTCCTTCTTCCTGCAATACTCTTTGTGACGATATAAAACTTAACATCGTGAAAGCCAAAAGTTCTTGGAATTGTACATAGTTTTTAACTAGAAACTTTCCCTGGTGCTCATTTAACAGAAGGGTGTAAGCAAAGTTACTGGTATACGATAGTAAACACGGGCTATAGGAACACAATCCAGGCAGTACAGAGGGAAAACTTGGGCTTTTAGAGTAGTAGAGGCTTTCAAAGGATTTCCTCCACACCATTTTAAAAGACAAATCAAGACGGAGTGAACTTTTGTACCTCCGTAGACAGATGCCCACGTACATACATCCTTGTTACTTTCGTATATAGAGCTAAAAAAAACGACACGATAAAGAAATAGTGAAATCGTTTGCGGCAAAAGGTAGATGGATGCAAGGCTCATCCATCGTGGAGAGGAAAAACTTAAACAAGACTAACGGAAAGGGAAAATAATGCATTGAAATTATTCAAATTGTTGAAATTTTGTTTAAAAGAAATCCATTATATCTCCTGCGCATAATACCCACTTTACGAATCTCCACACAAAAAAAAAATTATGTATGGCTAAATTGAATGCTACAAGGCTAATCCATTTTCACTCCAGCAAACTTTCTTCTTTTTTTTTTAGAGACGGGTAAACGGGTACGGTACTTTGTATTGTGTGTGAGTACATAGGTAGCATGTACAGATAGTACCGAGTTCCTTTGCACTACCACTACTCTGTCTGCCCCTATATTTTAACTTGTAGGTCAATTCTCTACACTGATTGTGAGTGAGAAGAGAGGCTTGCCCTCAGGTCTACGAAAGAGCTACATGGAGCACTGTATTGATTACACCAAGGGCGTCGTTGGGTCGGTCTCGTCTAGGCTGCCAGGGGTGCTCACGATTCACGCTCCCCATAACTTACTGTCTAAATAAAAGTGCAAAGTTGTACGTGGCTACTTAATTAGCTCAGCATGGAATCTAAACATAGGGTAGACTTCCAAACAACAAGTACACAAGGGCACTCTTCTAAAATATAATTTATACATAACATGGGCTGATTTTCAATTCTCAACGCAGGGCCAGGAGCCCGCACCCCGCAATGAACGCCGCTGAACTAGATTTTTTGTGTGCAGCAACTAAAGTAATTACGGAATACAGCCTATGCTGTTTTAGTTTACTGCGGAAACCAGAAGAAATCTGTAATGTGTAATACAAGCGAATTCTAAACAAGGAAAGTCTACATGGTAGAGCTAACTAAATATTTTAACAAAGTCTGTGTATTAATTACGTCCCGTATTTACACACAACGTACACTCGACAATCCCAGAACTGTCGTTACTGCAGCACTATTATGAAATCTTGGATTACACAATTTACCAAGGCAGGGATGCAAGGCTACAAACTAAAATGCCTGGCACTGGAGTTGGTGAAATAGGCAATACAAATATTGCTTCGGATTGAGAACGTATGAAATCTTTATTTTGAAAACACCTAGGTACCTATTTACGTGTCACAAAATTTAAAGGTACTTGGGGAATATGGTAATTTATTAATTAATTGTTTTATAGCTTAAGAAGCCATGAATAATTTCTACATTTCTGCGTAGTTTCTTTTATAATAATTGTGAGCACTATATATATAAAGAAAGCAGACTTATACTTTCCCGTGTTACGCCTTCTGCTTAGACTCTGTCGTGCGGAGGAACCTACATTTTTATAGGTAACATTAAAAATGCCACAATGCTTCTGAAGCTGAAATATTTCGTAAACGATATTCGTTTAAATGAGATGCCCTATCATTAGGCTAACAACAGCTATCATAACTGTGATGCATTCGTCTAAAGGTTAATCATTGAAATCAATCATGGAATCCATCCGTGAGTTTCGGGATTTGTAACAGGAATTGTAATCTGGTAATGAACGGTTTAATTTGGTCCTTTAGAGCTTAAATCATGAAGTGGAAGTAAATTATCAAAAAGAAAAAAACTTTTTGACATGATACTGCGAGGGAGAGTAATGCACACCAAAAAATGTTTGAAAAAAAAATGAAGGAAGGAACCGCTATTAAAATAATGATATAAGTAAAAACCTAATACAAAGTAAGAACGACAAAAATATTAACTTAACTATGCATGAAGATGAATCATACTTACAAAGATAGACACACAAAAAAACTTGAGACTTACCTTGGAAGCATCACCGTAAGGAAAAAAGTTTCCGTAGATTTTCTTAAACTCTTCCACCGTCAGACATCCACTAGGACAATCTTTCAAGAAGCCCTTGTACCATTCTTGAATCTCTTCATCTACATCAACCAAGAACAAGGAGACAGAGATGAGAACCAAAAAAAAACGAAAGTATACTTTGCATAGTTAAGCACATATTTTTCAACCATCAACCCTTGAAATGTCTGACACAAGTAGTGAAAGTTCGACTAAGGACCCAAGGACTGTATAATTACATATATTTACTCTTAGACGCGAGTCATGCATTTGAAGAGAGTGGATCTGTAAAAGTAGAAACTCAATGCAATTAGCTCACTCATCGTCAGTTGAAAACTTTGTGCTAATGCAGTGCGTGGGCTTGACTCCATTTTTTCTCTCCTTACTCTCTCTCTCTCTATCCTTTCACTTTCACTTGCTCTCCACGTCTTCTCTTTTAATCACTTTTCCTCTCGAAAAGAACAGAGACAAAGCTCTCATGTCTACAATACAAAGCATGCCTCACATTCTTACGCTTGCCCCACGTCGACGCCTTGGAAATAAAAACAGAGGATACCGCACACACCTAGTATTATTTCAATCACGGTTGCGAAAGGAAATCCCTGGGATGTCGCAGGTCTTGGAAGATAAAATCTTGGCGGTCTCACATTACAATAATCACCTACCACGAGATCAAATTTAACTTTCTAGGAGAGGATGCCTAGGATAGAGCAGCCCAAGGCGGAGTCAAGACATACTTTTGTTAAAATTTAGACTTTTCAACCTTTTCTAATCCTCCAGCTACAAAATAGCGGATCATGAAGCAAGAAACATCGACCCAGAAGGAGCAAATCTTCCCCGTCTCCATAAACTACGTAGCTACCATCCACGAGGGAAAGTTAGAGCAAAGACCATAGACATACCAGGAGTGCTTCGTCTGACCAGTACCGCCTGTGTGTGTCTTCAAGGAATGCAACAGCGTCGTCTATGTGCATTCTACTGGAAGGGAAATCCGGACGCATATGTGTGTGTCTACGTAAGATTCATGTACTTCGCAACGATCTCTGTGCAACTCTCGATAATGTATTGTAAACCCGGGAAAATCTTATTGACCTTATGTGCTCCTTACTCCATGAAGTTCCCTCGCAGTTCTGGCCGCCCAAGTTATACTGCTCCATTCTTCTCTCCGTCTCCCTTACAGATATTTCTGTGACTATCATGAAAAATAAGCTGAAACCCAAAAAATGCCAAGAAAGGAGACTTGTGCCAATTCCAATAGAAGCCAAAATAGTACATACTAGTGATCCATCTATTTTCCTGCGAGCATTTGCCATCAACACATGTTGCCTCTTGTAGTTCTTTTTGACAAAATCACCTACAAGCAAGCTGTTTCCCATGCTCACTCAACTAAAGATAATTTTACCGATGTCAAGATTTCCCAGGTTCCTCCTCAGACTCAAATTACCCGACAAGTTACCAAGGAGAGTCGAGCAAAAACATCATTAGTCATTCTACTAAATCAACTCGCAATTTCCCCCTCCACATACAAATAGAAAAGTTCTCCGTGCCATGTGTTACCTCATCTCTATTAGACAATCATTGTCTTTAGACACAATCCAGTAGACACTCGGATGTTTGTAGGAACAAATATGAGCTCTAGTCACGAAACAATAACACATCTCTACGCTGTACAACTTTGTCACAGCGCAGTTACTGCCCCAGAGCAGAACAATGCACTGTAGGTACTTCTGAGTAGACTAGGTAATGAAAATTTCAGACCATGGTAAGTTTCCCTCAATTAATGCATCATATTATTCCAGTTCCAATTTGGAGCTAGAATTCTAAAAAACTTACAACTGCCAATTTAGCTAGGTAGCTGGCCAGCTAACTAACGTGTAATCCGTGTCTATTCCCAAGGAGAGACGTCACAAACCGGTGAAGCGGATTATTCCAGACTAAATCCGAGTACAAAGTCTTCCCTGAGCCACATGGATGGATGGATGGACGGATATTTATTTATTCTGAGAATCTCTGCGGTATTTCGGGTAAGCTAAACTGTGTACGACGAAGGCACTAGAATGATTAGACATAATGTTCAACACCCCTGGAACTCTTTAGAAGATAGGTGTTGTAAGAGAAGTGGATGAATCTACCACCAAAAGGAATCATAATTTCACAAGATCATAAAAAAAAATCTCCCCCGAGTTCACTTTTCTATTTATGTTTCATAACATGTTGACGTTGACTGCTGATACCTTTGAGCGAGGTTAATTTGGAACAGTGAGCGCGAGAGATATGAAACAATCTTAAAAGAGCACAGTTGGGCTTCAGTTAATACAGACTCATACAGGAACGACGTACTAGTGGCTCATAACTCCTATCCACAGCCATGGAGCCAGGTAGGTAGTTGCCAAGGTACTATGATTGAAGAACTCGGAGATACAGGAGTAGCAAAGGATAAAGTAAGAAGTAAATCCATTTCGGTAATATTTCCGCCACAAATCATATCCAATGGTACAGTGTGGGCTAGGAATGTGCGCGGGGGCTCAAAGTGCACTACTGTGGGTTCTTTGGTTACACGTATGAGCATCGGAGTGACAAGTCATCCGCTTGGTCTATGACATTTATTTCTGGCCCTTGATATGGGAAGCGTAATAGCCATCTCATGAATGCATGTAGCTAATCCGGACTTAGAAAAAAATGCTCCGGGATCTCTGGTGGCCTATAACCCATTACAATGATCACAGGGATCTCTAATCAGCGGTACTATAATCCAAGAACCCATCACGGTTGAAATATATTAGAAGATCACTCCGCATTACATGCATATCCGTTCCACGGGCAGCTAAACACAAAGCTTTCTCGTCCACTTACTTTGACTTGAGCGAAATACAATGGAAATGACTGTAGAAAGTATTTAACCTTTAATAATATTGAATGTGCTGGAAGTGGAATAACACGAGTGGAAATGTCTTGCCGGGGACGACCATAGGACTTGTAAATCTTTGTAAAGAGCGGAACAGGATCAGGCAGTTATACTTACAGGTTACTGGAAGAACTTGAGCTCGCGAAAGCAGATGCTCCCGAAAGAACTTTGTTTTATCCTTATCGAACGGAAGGAGCGTGGAATTGCGTGAATGGAAGTGAGTGTCATGTACATACATACAGGGAAGGTGGGTGGTGGGAGTTAAGGAGTCTTTGAGAGCGCCTTCCAAGCTCCCGACTCATTTGCTTTTTACCATCATCTTGTCGCTACTACTCCATCATTAATTCAAATTTGGTTAGGACAGAAAGGATACAGGACTCGGCTGTTCCTGGCAGTCTACTGATTCACCGTCCCTCGGAGTCTTAGAATGAGTAATATCACCCTATAAAGCAAAGAAAGGGTTTGCATCTCGATCTCAATTTAGTCAACTGTAAAGGTCTATGATCCTGACTGAGAGAGGGAATCCTCTCAACATCCCATATGCCCGTCTGAATCTCTGATAGAAGATAGAGCTGAGAGAGAGAGAGAGAAGAGAGAGAAGAGAGAGAGAGCTCATCGTCAGAGCGAAGTAGCAACCATCCACATAAAACATGCCACTATCACAAAATGACACAAAAACTTGGAGGCTTTCATAAGGCAAGCAAGACGGAGTGGAGAGCATAATGATACATAACTCGCTTGTACGTACGGATCTGAAAGTGGTTCAACCTAAGTAAGACATTGAGATAATAAATAGAAAGAGAAAGAACCGCTGAAAGCTTGCAGAGGTACACACATTTCAACAAATTATGCATAAGGTGATACGATGCAGTCCCAGTGGAGTCACGAAGCTTAATGCTTCCCAGTGTTGTAACAGACCTATTCAACTCTACCCCGAGAGTCTTAAACCATTGAAACTGACTACCAAGTCATTCATTCTTTATATACTTGATGCATTCAAAATTTATGCCATTGCAGGTAACTGGAAGCTGAAAGTTCAAGCAACTCACAAATGATTCATTTATCTCCCCATAATTTCCATGGAACTGAGTATTTTTAGAAGATACGCTCTCGCAGTGGTCGGATTCCCAGGTAAAGTAAAGAATGTAAGATGGGTCGTCCAAATCATTTGGCAGTGGATCCCCTCACAAAAACGAATGCACAAAAATTTCCCTCAACCTCCACGCTCTCGCCAACAACGACGTACCGTACAAGTAATGAGAATTCTGATTAAGCTGCCTTCAAGGTTACGAACTTTCAGCTGACAAGTACAACAATGGGATGACAGCATCTCCAGCTCTAATATTCAACAGCTAAAAGCCATCTGCGTAGCACTACTACACAGACAGAGAGCATAGTGGGTAGAAATATGGAAAATGTAAATAGGTCAATTGATCTGTCCTTCAGAGCTAAAGCTCTCCGGTGAAACTTGCGGCCTCCTTCGTCTTCCCCTTCAATTCTGTAGCTGTGGTGTAAACAAATGAGGAAAGAAAAGTGAAGAATCGACCTAACTCGATTCCCTTTAAAGCAATACTCACCGGAAAATTCAGTATTCTCTCGGAGATCGTTGAGCACTTCCGGCTTAAGCTTACTGCTCCCTTTCCCCATGGCAAGGTTGTGGTATAGTCTTTGAAACTAATTAATCTTTTCTTTCACTCAGTTCCCCGTCGAGAGTGGCGGTCCAATAAAAATAACTGTGCGCGAGAGGCTGGTGAGACCAGCACGATGTAACCAATATTCTTCACAGTTCACAGTCTTGTTTTCTTGACTAAGATTTATAACAGACAAATTGTCGGAATACCTAGTCGAGTCTATGTATGGAACTATGTAGAACACTGTATGCTGACTTTGAGTTCAATGGTGTTGGCCCACGTTGTAGCTCCTTCAATAGAATGGAATAGAGAGCTGAATTTTCTTGACTGCACTAAGAAACAGATTACCTTCTTCCTCAATTTACCACTTAGTTCACTCGTACAATCACGTAATACACTCTGGGCTTCGAAGTTTCTGTGTAGTCATTGAATGGGCACGAAGTATATTGTTCTCAACTATGGGAGTGGATAAACGCAAATGATTCTTTCTTATCAGTAGTTCAACAGTTCATATATTCAAATTAAACTCCATTTAGTTCCAGTGGTTGCCGAGATAGAAACAATCCAAGATTACAGGATTCTCAGCATGCTGAGAGATGACGACGTTATCAATCAATTTTTCTTGACGCTTCTTCTCATAGCTCTGCATAAACAAAAATAAAAACTATTATTGCATAACTAATTACTTGGCAGCCTAATTACAAAGGTGCTTAACATGTTTATAATTATGGGTATTTCGCAAATACATTAACATCAACTATGTAGGTTTCTAAAGTTTAAAAGTAAATATTATGTAACTGTATCTGGTTATCATTAGGGGTAAACCCGGATGGTTTGTTACATTCTACTGTACTTTTTTTTTTTTTTTTTTACTTTTTTAAATTATTAACTCTAGTCACTTTAAAAGATGAAGACATAAAACTGAACTGAAATGTCAGGGTTGCCCCGCACTATGTATATTATTCTGCACAAGAAATACAAAGCAAAAGAAGGATACTGTTTAGACTTGGTGTGATCTTTTGGAAGAATTCAAGAATTCAGCGGAAGCACCCCTGACTTTCCGTTCAGTCAGTTGCCGGGAAATGATGTCTGCAGTGTAAGAATGAAATGCTACTTAGAAATATGAAAACTCCCTACAATTCCCGGGATCTAAGTAAACTAGTTTCATTCCATTCAATTCGTGGTTTGCTCCAGTGGAAATGACCGCAATATGGTGCAAGAACATTAATCCAAAAGATGCAGCCTAGAAAGACTGGTGGGGAACTCCAATTCTATGGCTCTAGAGTATGAAAAATTTAATCCGGTATCATAAAAATCTTTGCCGCTCCTTTACAGCTGGTAATTTACTTCCATGAGTGAGTACAACATAAAAAAATCTATACACTTTCATCAAGGAATATTGGATGGATACAGTATGTAGCTAGTAAAAAGGGTCATAAATACTCCAATTTTTAAAAATGACGTGCATCATAAAGGTTTCATGGTTAACAAAGAATGAACACATTTTTTTTACAGACTCTTTGAATTATCAATATTAAAAAAAAATATTCAAGTTCATCCAGTCATATAGGTACATCCCTTGCAGCTCAGACAAAAAAGCTTCGTGTTTGAAGTGTATAAACATAATCATTGCTTAGCTCTCATCGATCACGTCATTAAATGCACAACTGTAAACAATGCCACCCTCATGATATAAAGTAAACAAGAATAGTTTAACGGATTTCCACCTCCAATATTTGACTTCAAGGAACGTAGCATACCTACTAAGCTATACGTATGTACCTAGGCATATGCACACTACGAGAGCCCTCTTTTATGTGCTGAAATGTGAGTCCAATTTTACTAATTTACTCTTAAAGAATACCTACCGAATACCTAACATACCTACGACACAGTCTTTATTTTTGAAGCTAATAATTTCATGATTTTTAAATTGGCCTGTTCGATGACGTGCAAAATAAAACTCAATTTTGACGTTTCCAATAGAACTCTTTTTACAGTGTACACTGCGATCTTACTATACTGTCTGCCGATAACTCGCTAATTATCTAGGTACTAGCATAACGACCGGCTGTATGTGCCTGGGTATATGTATACGAAAAAATGAAATTCACTCAGTGCCAGTGCAAGTACTACACTTCCAGGTGGAACTTGCAACCTTGAAGAAATGCTAAAACGCCTGTATGAAGTACGTCCGTGCCTGAAAACTACATAGTGTACAGATTGTATAATAAAGCTAGTTAGTCTATCCTATGTTAATGACATGCAATTCAAATCTAACTACTGCAGTTCCTTCAGTTCCGTTCCTCTGACTTTAGTCATACGGAAAATCTTGGTCTTGGTCTTGCAGCACGGACTGCTCCCCATTAAAATTAAATAGGCACATACATAGGCATATACATAAACTAAGATGAATTCTGAAAACTTTACTAAACCAATATACAGCAGAAATTGGATTTCATATACGAGTACAAGGCACAACTGGTTACTTGAAGTAATCAGTACTACAGAGAAACGCTAGCACATTTTCACTAACTGAACCCAACTAGTACCTAAGCTAAGGCCGTCCCTTCTGTTTTAAGGAGTGCTCCCTCTCAGAGTGATGAAGACGCGAGTACAGCACGGAAGAAACTCGTCTAGTCTACTTATGATTACTTAGACAATGAAGCCTAGGATCTTTATCCTTTAGTCCAGACAACCTTATTTTCCTTTTGAGGGCTTTACCTACACTTCACAATTGTTTCCCCGTATGAGTCTACAAGAGCTTCTTTGTTTTCTCCACTTAACCTTTTCCTAATACGTCTATTAGCCTCTACAGTCCGTGCATATAACATATGATGGAGGCAGTAAACTCGCTCGCAACCCGACTTCTCCTTCCCCTGACTACGAATGCCGAGAGACCCGCGTCCATAAAGTTCCATGCTCAAGACTCAGAACTAGCGTCTGATAATATTCAAAACACTTTATTTCCCTCATACTTTCCAGGCTGGAGGAGCTAAGCTGATATCAGTATTCAGTATGCAGACAACAAAAGCTCAGTGTAGTAAACTAGAAGTAGGGGAAAAAGCTTGAAAAATGTGTTTTCCTTTGTAATACCGAGGAAATGATACGACTCTGATGGACACAATGGCTAAGAAATGAGGAGGGGGAAACTAGATAGTATTCATGGCGTGCGATTTATATTATCTTAGGTGTCTTTTGGCCACTTACCCAGATGTGGATATTGTGTGTGCGAAATCTTACTCATCCGTCATAAGGAGAAGAAGAGAGCAGCGGATAGAGGAAGGAGGCAGTAGTAGTATTCGTCGTCGAAGTAGTAGTCAATTCGCTTCGCTTCCTTCTCCTTCTTTCTTTCAATAAAAACAACCGTGAGTTAAACAGAGTGTAATGTGAACTAAAAGGAATGATGGCACGTAGCTCTCGGGTAATAAATTTTGCAATGAGAGGTCCTCCGAGGCCTGGAACAGTCTGCACGTAAAAAGAGAAAATTATTACGATCGTTCCAACGATTTCCTCTGTATACACACACTAGTTTGGTTTGGGTGACGGACTACCCTGGGAATCACTCTGTAGTGTAACATATATCAAGCTGAAGAAGTAAAAAAAAAATCGAGAGAACAGACAAAATTATCCAAAACTATTTCCATGTTTTATCATTTAACCATTACAGTCGACGTCTACTGTATATTTCCCACTAAATATTTTATGTGGTGTATATTTTTATTCCATCAATATACATGTATAGGTACACACACACACACACACACACCAAACCACAACCACAGAGTGGCAGAGTACGCACTACATCTACATCAGGACTGAGCTGGAACATTAGTATCTTCCAGCGCTATTTCCATATGCTCATAATTTATGCTAGGTTTACATTATTATGATATTTCAAACAGACAGACATTGACACGGAAAAGAGTTGGTAGCGTAATATTTACTGCATTTCATACATTCTCCTCCCTCCAGCTTATAATTATACTGTGCTATGAACTACCCACAGTAGGTAGTGCGGTCTCCACTACAAGTACTTCGTTCAAACTACTAGATACCTTCAATACAGAATATATCTCCCTCATATATGTATGTGTAAAAGACATCCATCCTTATTACGAGTTCTAAATGTATTAGACTATTTTGTTTTTTTTAGCAATATTCACATCTGCCGGAGATAGTAGATCAATTCAGAATACAGCCGTGCTGTGGCCATTATCGACTAGCTCGTCTGCACATAGTACTACGAGATACGTGCAGCGAGAGAGAGAGAGAAAGACATTATGTAAAACAGCCTGATTACTATTTGCTTGAAACAAATTTGTTTTCTCCATGTCAAATTATAATATACAAACGACAATGAGCCTGCCTATTTAAATGGTGCAGTCTACAACTGCCTATAGAATTTGACCATGAATCCCACATGAGTCATTCATTCAACGTCTCATACGTCCCAGTCTCATCACTGGAACAGAGTTTACTGTCTCACAATGAAATATCATTTCCACGTATGCTGGAAGTAATCTGACAAAATTAAGCAAACAAAGCCAAACTTCTAATAGCCTCTGGCTCCAGGTTTACAATTTTATTTGTGCGAGAGTGGTACTTCATCATAATCACTTTAACTCGAAACATGGAGGCAGCGGAGTACTACCTAATTTAGTTTCTCTGGCCATGCCATCCCAACCCACCATCTATCATGTTCATTCTAATAGCAAATTTTACACAGTCAAATGAGATCATCCGAAAAATAATTGTTCGTAATTCTATTTTAAAGTTATTTTTCATATGCATTTTTATTATTTATTACGACATTAGGTATCCAGCACCTACAAAAGTAGGTAGCTGTTCTATTACCATATATACATACATATATATATATATACAATTTCACGCCAAGACACGGTGGCCTAGTAGAAGATATACCTACCACGTAGGATACTACTATCTATAGTAAGTGAGGATGTTCGTAAATGGGGTGCTGGCACATACATACTCCACGTGCTCATTAGAATCCCGTGCTACACTACACACACTCAAGACAAGAAGAACAGAAGAGGAGAAAGCTAAATTCGCATTTATCTGACACGATGTACTTGGCCAAGTTTATTTATGATCTGTGAAAAAGCTTCACGTTTTCCGCATTCGAATTTGACTCCACTTCATAGATTACAGCACCATTTTTTCCAAATGCTGAGCGTAAGGCACAGTTTTAACTTCTACATAATATGTAGGTACATGCATACATGAGGGAGATATTTTTATTCCATCTGTGCCATTACAACCACAACATTCCCCAAAAAAAAACACACACACATTTAAATTGCCGAGTGCAAGACAGAAAATTACATTATATACATTAGTATGCATCACGCTGATATACTAGGTATAAAGTAGTTAAAAAGAAAATAGTTAAATATATATATGTGGGTACGTATAGGTATACAAAACATCCACGTATACCTACATAAATTAAAAATTAGACCGACATTCACATTCGTCATTGATCACGTAGCAGTTCTTGAGGAGAATTGCCTCCGAGGCAGTTAGAACTGTACACACAGTCGTGCCATTGCGAGAGTATTTTCTTGGGCTGTGAGAAATAATGATCCTACATGAACCCAGCGCTGTATAATAATAGGAGCAGAGAGAACGATTACGGAGAACCACCACTACCCAGAATATTATGCTACGTTACAACATTACCAAAGTTACACAGAATGACAATTTATCGTGTCCTATAGCTGCTGAGGGACAAACTTTTACGGATACCAATTCAAAATATTTCCGTATCCGTAGAGTCAAACGTGAAAGTCAATATATCAGTATATTTCCTCAGTCGTCACATATGCACCGCCGAGAGGAAGCGGGAACTAGTTCATCGTTCTCATATAACAATTTATGTTCAACGTGAGGAATGGCCGTACACACTGGGTTTTAATAACAATTCCCAAACTTAGTTTGATCATAGTCGACGGAGTAAGAGAGTCAACTTTTGACAATATTACAGGCAGGATGTAGTCTTGAGGGATGTAATTACGATGTAGTTGATTGAATCTATTTCCGCACCCATATCTATTCCTATTTCCCCACCTTACCTCACCAACAGCAGCGGTCTTTGTCTTCCTCCACTCATGCTGGTCTCCTTTTGGTCTGGTCTCGTCTCAGTCGGTTATCTCTGCTGCCTCTCCCGTTTCCTAGAAGCAGTTCGTCCTCGTCTCCTCAAGTATACCTCCCTATTCTTTTCTCTTTGTGACTGTTGGTCTCCCTGGCAAACTTTACAGGAAGACAAAGTCGACACGACGAGATAGTGGATGTATTTGCATACATGTATAACTTTGACTAAGAAAGTCGTCTTCTCACTTCCTCTCTACTTTTAATAATACTTTCCCTCCACCACCCTCCTTTCCAATGTCCTACTCGCCATTTCCATTTGGTATTTATTTATTTATTTTCTGGCTACATTTTACCTTTTATGCGCTTTTCATTGCCAAAAAAAGTGTTTATTTGTCCGTCAATTTTTCTTGTGTGAGTGTGACGAGACTCTGTACTTGTGCTCGTATGGGAGCTTTAATATAAATTTTAATGTGAAACTGTGAAGGGAGTGAAAGTAATTCAGGGGAGCTCCATACGCGAGGAGCTTTAATGTTTTCAACTGAATAACTTTAGTTACTTTCCCACTGATAGCTTTAATGCCGGAGATAAGGGACTCGAGAATGAAACATTCCAAGTGGAAGTGATGCCTCAAGAATTGCATACACAATAAAATGGTGAAGCCATCAGGGATTTTGATGAGTCCTCCCGTAAGTGTAGTTTTTGAGAATGTAAGAGCTAGACAGGGAAGAAGCGAAGTTAGTGAGGGAAATGCAAGTGAAGTTAAAACGATTAAAAAGTTTCCCCTTCCCAGAGCCATGGCTAGGAATTTTATGACAAACTTGTAGCTCCACACTGCACCACAAGACTCTACCTATACAATCATCCCATTAATGAGGATAATGACGGCGATTTCAGAACTGCATTCAAATAGATTTATCGCTCTCCCCAAAGTAAAGGGAAAAGATGGGAGATTAAGACGAAGAAGCCGAGGCTGACGAAGGAATAAAAATATATAGACGAGCCGTGGAACCACTTTTTCGCATGAACTCTCCCAAAAAGCGAAGAGAGATACACTACAGGAGGGGAACGGATGCTACAGGCGTGTTGGAGAAGATTTCAGTGGAAGGCTCTATATCTGTATAGCGTCTGTCTAGTCTCAACTGGGTAGGTAGACAATTCATCCTGCTCCTATTTTGTTCAGTTGTTCAGTGGGACGATGATGAGCTACGGGATTTCCAGCGTCCGCGTCCATCCTCTGCGGCACACACCACTGCAACTCCAGCCTCCAGACAGGATAGCGCAGACATTGACGCATGAATCTATCTCCTGATGGATGTGCTTTCCCAGCTCTACTTTGACACACAAGACCAACAGTCTTAATTTGCTACAATGAACGGTATGATTGGAGCTCATAAATTCTAAAGGATTATGAAGCGGAGGATAGACAAGACTCTCTCCTCTCACTTATACCAATCTGCAGTACAGATATCCGCAACGTCAGCCCTTCACACTTTCCACTATTACAGCAATAGAGAAAGCCATAAGCCTATAGGAGGTCGTCCCGTTTTAATTGTGTATTTCCGAGACTAAATGTCCGTATGGTGCAATGCTCAAGATAATTAATCGGAGCATATAATAAAGTACTAAAGTAGATACACAGTACCTATACCGAAATTTGATTTGACTTTTACCCAATCGAATATCAATAATAATCGAATAACTTAATGGTTCAGGACTTGACAGGAATGTAAAATGTGATTTTTTGTATTTCTGACAACGGCTATACTATGTATTCCCAGTAGTGGTGGGCCTCGTCGGCTAAAGTAGGGAAAACAAAAATAGACGGTAAGCTGTTGACAAGTTAAAAACTTAATGCAAAAAGCCAACGCCAAGTGAAATTCCGCTTAGGAGTTGCAACACCTTTTATGAATATGGAAATAGTTAAGAGGGAGCGAAAGAAATAGTGTCATAGGACGAGTCAACACATAATTACGTATGACACGGTAAATCTTGGGTAAATCCTATGTGACAGGTTTAAAAAGTTTCTAGTGAAAAACAGGAATTCACTAAGTTAAGAGTTTGTTTCGGAAACTTATGCTAAAAATGAATGCATGTATGTGTCTACAAATATTTTACGATAAGCATCCAAACGGAAACGTAATAAAAAAAAGTTTCATTTCCCAGTTAAACAAGATATATTAGCATAAGTCGTCAAACATGATTTTCTGGTCTATGTATCGGCCTCTATTGTCTGAGAAATAAGAAACCTTCTATCTCTTTGTTTGCTGTAGAACTGTGAGACAGCTATGCTCCACAAATCTGTCTTACACAGACATTTTCGTTCAGGCAAATAGAAAGAAAGGTATCTTTATGTGGACGTCTTCACATTTCGTTAATTCCATACAACTGACTAATACCGTATGGCTGACTGAAGCCTATTGTAAAAGTTTATTTTAGCATATTTTCCCCAGACAAAAGATGTTTCCTTTAATTCTACATAACCATATCAGAGGTAGATACGAAACAGATTTTTGTCTTTTTTATTCTGCAGCTTGCTATACAAGGCATTCACGTTGCATTATGTTTGCTGGCACATCACTGCTAAATCTAGAATAAACATTTGAAGAAACAAGGTCCTGTACTACTACGATAGTCAAAACTAGGGTGTTGCATGCCTAAAACTGTCTACTGCGCCTATACGAACTTTCAAATCTGAGCAACAACAATAAATCAAAAACGGTGGAATCAAACCCGAACCGTTCGGCGGGTTCTACGGTTTTAACAGTACGAAAAATTTTACAAAAAGGGTATTGCTGCAGCAATAAAACATTACAACGGTCTAACAATTTAATTTAAGTACAGAATTAATTTGCAATCTAACAATAATTTTGGGATTAGGTTGACGGTAAGGCTGCTCGGTTGGAATAGGGTTCCGAAGGAACCAAAACCGTTAGTTCGTGGTTCGGTGAAAGGACCGAACCGAACCGAAATAACTGAACCGTTAGAAGCCAGAACCAAGATAGAAAACTATGAAATTACATAGAAAGAAACAATTATGAAATGGAGATCTTGACTGATACCGGTGAAAAAATATGATGCAAGGACATTACATGAGAGCACGAAATGGGACAATGGATCGATTGTACTCGAAAATCAATGAAAAACCCGATTGGGAGTTTAGCCTACGATTAGCATGGATAAAATATGTAAGTATATGGCAATAAAATGAAAGTGGCTCTCCATGCAGCGCAATTTAAAAGAATAAGGTTTGAATTTATATTTTAGAGTAAATGTTAGTGGAGAGATACGGTAAATCCGAAAGGGATTAGAGTACGTTTTAAATTTATGCCGTTTAGAAGACGAATGGGTGTATCGACAGAAGAGATTTGAAAAAGTGGGTGTAACGACTCACGAAAAGTCGACCACAGAAGAGTTTGGAGAGATAGCACAATACGCAAATCAAAAGTCTCTACAATGGCTGTCAATAAAGTGTAGTTGCGGTTGCTACATATGCCACTTGAATACGTATATGAAAAAACTTGAATGGTTTAAGTATGCATAACTTGCCGTTAGAAATACTTAACTCGTACTACATAGGGTTGAGTTATTGAATGGCTAGGTGGATATTTGGAAAACAGGCAATAGAATGGAATAGTCTGTACTTGAATCCAAGTGTCTTTCCCATCGCGCCATCCAATTTAAACTACGATTCAACAGTGAGTCTTCTTGAGTTAGACTTTTTTGTGTGACTTTGCATTCATTTCATATTCTGAGGGAAGCCTGCTAGTTTCCCTTATTTTACGGGATTGGAAGATCTCGGATCTCTGAAATCTTGAATCACACGGGCAACGAATCAACGAGCGAGCGAGGGAGCGAGCGAACGAACGAATGACTGTAAATGTGAGTCCGACAGTGAGTCTGAGTGGAAGTGAGCCTGACTACAACAGTTACCATTGGAATCGTAATCTAGGAGAAAGTTAAGCTCGTTCAAAGACCAGAATATCTATTCCCTCCATATCGTTTCCTGTAAAATTTCAGCACGCACAGCGTTTGGAAATATAAATTTTATCAGCGTAGCTCGGCTGTACAATGTAGTGCAAATACAAAAGGACGGAGAGAAGTCAATATATATTGAATTTGCTGCTCCGCGCTCCACTCCTCAACTCCGACGCTCTCATCTCTCAAAGAATATGGAAACAAAAGCAAGCTACGAGCAAACCAAATATTCATCCATAATAGTCTTAATGCATTTCCTATCGTGATCGTGAATGAGAGGGAAGTCATGTGGGAGAAAGTCAGAACATCTCGTTTCGTTGGAAAGCGGAAGACAAAACTGTCGAGCTGAGTCATACATCGAGATGGAAAAAGATACATTTTCCGAACCCAGCCCAGCATGACACAAATAGATACGATAGCACGTCAGCTCATCCCACAAGCTACACCTACGCATAGCTCTTCCTTCAGCACCTGGGATACACAATTACGGAATTATCCGAGAACCGTGTGATCTAACACCTTCACCCATCTTCTGCTCCTAGAATCCTTCCACTTCCTTTTTCCTACAGAATCCAATTGATCGTCCTTTTTTCGAAAGCAACAAAACGTGGCTCCCCGAAACTCCAACGTACCTTCTCCTAAAGCACAGACGCATAAAATATATATTTCCTTTTCCCACCACCACCAGTATAATCCAGGGCCTTAAGAATACTCAGGAATAAAATCGCTTCCCTAAAATTTCAAACCTACTTCCACAAAACCACTTTTTCAGTCAAAAGCAATTTGTATGTATTAACTTTCTTCTCCGAAGCGTAAGACATTCCCAAGCTTGAGTACTTCAAACTAAAATCGAACCTATACGCCTACAGTCAAATTGAAGCCGTCAATAATTCCGATTAGCTTTATTTTGTACAGCTCAGTTTATTAGGAGATATTTTAACTGTTGAGAAGACGAAGGATCTGAAGTTTCATAGGGTAAACTATACGGACTACCATAATAGGTACGTGGCTTCAGTGAAGGCGGTAAAACTATTTCCAATATTTATGAGTCAGTTCATACGAGGTGCAGAGCTCTTATTGGCACGTTATGATTCGTTTTGTTCGAGCTAATTCAGTAAAAGCACGTGCGTAATTACTTCATAACCTACAATGCACATCCAAAGGAATAACTTTAACAAAGTGATGGGTCGTTATTATGGCATATTTATATTCCGTTCCACACATTAGCCTTGTGTGCACAGAGATACATTAATTCGCACCAGGCAATTACCGCTTGTACACCTGAATAAATTATGGGTCGCTCAAAGATTCTCCTTCGTACCACACATCCTCCTCACTCTAATTTCATATACTCCTCTCTCAACCATATTTTTTTAAATTATCAACCCAATTTACTTTTCAAAATTCTCAAAGTACGCCTGAGCCCAGTATTAACTTGACAGTTAATTACTTAAGTGCAAAATAAACATGATTAACTTCAAGTCGTATAAAGTACTAACTACATTGAAAGTGAGTCCTTTCCCTTTTCCAACCCCGCAATAATTCTACTTCTATCCGAAAATAATCTTCATTTTCATAATTTACTTTTCCATTACAGTAAGTAGAGTATTGTACAGACACACTTTTACTGCTCGAAATGTTCAGATGGGAGAAGATGAAGGAGAAACCTTTTCCCAGACAACCTTTCCATTTGGAAAGCGTGCCGCCATGTTTTATTTCTTAAATTTGAGAATTGAGGGATACCTTTCCCGGAAGACAACTACCTAAGTCTTCCCGTCTTAGGTGAAAGAATAATTAATTGAATTTATTTAACTTCAGAACATCATTAATTACAGGGTGAAAGGGGCTTTCCTCCGATTTCCATTTCATTTAAAACTAAATACGCGGCTCGGAAGAAAACAAAACACAGAGAGAAGGAATCTTAAGACTACTGTCACCAATTCTGTAACGATAAGACTCTGATGGCTCCTATATGGCCCACAGACAGTCCTTGAAGAAAAGTTGAAATGGAAAACGGTTCTGTCATTGTTTTCACTCCTCTGCATTATTTAAGATGAACATCTCAGTTCCACAGTTTTAGTTCACTTTCTTCCCCCAGTACAATCCAAAGGAACAATAAAAAGAGTGAAATCTCCTGCGCTCATAGTGGTCTCCAGCTGGTTTTAGTTCCTTCGACGTTTTCCATTGTGCATGCTGATTGAACTTCGTCAACAAGAGTTCACATGAGTCCAGCCGTATCTACTGTCTGTCTACCACTCCGTCGAGCTCCATCCATGCCCCTATGCCTATTTTACATTTGATCTGGAAATAAAGTGTTCGACTTCATTCTTAAGGCTGCCTGGTGGAGTGAGTTTCCCTATTGGATTCACTTTACCGTTACACTAAATAAAACTTGCGCAGCGCAGTAAAAATAACTACGGATATGAACGTTCCCTTCTACCTCACTCTCTCACTCTATCTATCTCTCTCTTTCTCTATTTTCCTTCCCTTCCCCAGGACACGATGTGCACAGCACAGTCCAATCCATCCGCCTGCCTACAGTGAAAAGTCAAAGTCAAATAACAGTCCGTAAGTTTTGAAAATTTCTGGGATGAGTTATTGTGCTGCATAAATATTTAAAATGAGTAATTTTTTAGTCTCTAAATGAACTCTCGCTTGTGTACATATTCACAGGTTAAAGGGCATGTGGAAACAGACGGAACTTTTGGAACATTACTCATGTGTGTCAATTCAACTGATGCAATCGTAAACAATAAAAAATGCATAGATAGAGCACACATTTCAAGAAATTGAAGAGAATTCAAGTGAATGGATTGGAGGAGGATTGAAGGGTGTAACTGTGACCATGAGAAGGAAATTCGCAAATTCGAAAGGGAAGATTCTAGATAGTGAAAATCCTGCTGGAAATTTAATGACGAATGCCGAACTCATTACTAGAAGAATTATTATAGCTCAGGAAATGGATCTCTATACGTAAAGATGATAGTCTCACAAAAGCTGTAACAGAATACCAGATATTCCCTTACGCTTTCTCCTGACTTTCCTACTGGCTTACAGCTATTCGCGGCTGTCTCCATAGCCTGGATTGCATAAGGCATGGTTGTGCTGTAGCTATGAAAATACTACTGTTACGACTTGACTGTATGGTGGGTAAGGCTTATACGTATACAGATATAGCAAGTAGTTATTCACAGGCGTTGCATGTACAAGCAGCTCTCAGCACAGGGAGCACTGGAGTGTTGTGTATTGTAGTGAGGAATGCATTGAGATGGAGCATGAGCGCATGACTTGTATCATTAAGATTGTACTATTTGAGTTTGAAACTACTCTTTTAGTAATACGGAGAAAAGGTTTTTTCAGGGTACTGATGCGAGCACAGCGTCCTTCGTATTGTATCCGTTTATTCCTATTATTTAACTATTTATATTCTACAGCTAATAATAAATGGGCATGTATACAGACTCCTACTAGCACTCCCAATTCCGAATGACATTTATTTCTAAGAGACAATACTAGTACCAAGTCTAGCATTTCATTTTACATACTCTTAAGAAAAAATCAGCCTTTCCAATTTTTTCCCCCTCCTTTCTTTTCATTCCATTTCCTTTTCCTTCCCATTTATTTTATGCTTCAAGACGTCAGGAATTATGTGTCGCTCTCTCCTTTTTACCATCGTCTCACGCAGACCCATAGAATGGATTTCAATTCAAATCAAGTGACGCCTTTACATTATTATTTTCTTTTCTTCGATGGATTTCTCCATGGATCATCCTCGGCTAAATATTTCCAGAGTAGATTTTGCTTTCTTTGTAAACTCGAGCAAATAGATGCTACCTAATAGGCCAAGGATCAGCATACAGCATGGAAGGAATTTTGCACGGGAGGAATCCAAGCTCAAGTTTATTCAAAAATTATGTTATTCAATGGCAATTATGTGCTATCCACTTATTTTGATTTCTTCTATTTCCTTTGCCATGCATGTATATTTACAACAACCTACGCATACATTTCCAGATTTCGCTATAAATAGTCCTCTTTGCACTTATAAACTACATGGTTCCATCTCAAAGTTTCCCCTGACGGTAAAATTATTGCCTACGTACATAAGTACTTGAAAACTTGAAATTGAAATCCAAACTTCCATGAAGCACATCACTCAAAGAGAAGATGCACATGAATACCGTCCAGCATCTTATTTTGAAATCTGCGAAATTCCAGGAAAGATTTACACATCTTCACAACATTCCCAAACTCTGCATCCTACTCTCTCTCTCTCTCTGTGCCTGTCTCTCTCGCTCTCTTTATTTAGAACTTGGATAAAATGTCTTCACTACCACCACCCACATCATCCAAAATACCCCAGAGATAAATCCTGACAAACAGACAGACGTATCTACAATCATCTGTATAAATGTACAAGTCACGTAAGAAACTACTAAATTTTCATAAAATCGTAAAACTTGAATTACTTGTTAAAGCCTTCTGCATGCTCAATAATGTACTCTACCTTGAGGCAATTGCAGGGGATTCGTATTCGTAGATGCAATAAAATACAAACGACATTATTTCGATTTCTCCCTTTTATCTCCTTGGATTACTTTGAAGTATATTTTAGATTTCCTTTGATGAAAATCCAGCTAAAAGATGCGTCTACACGGATGGAATTTGAAACGCCTAGAAGCATGACGGCTATGTATCTCTCTCACCCTGGATGGTGGCCCGGGTATGCATGGTGTAGGACGAGGGGAACGTGAATGAAGTGGATTCCCTCTTGTTGTTCCAGAGCGGAGAAGGACAGGAGTACGTGTGAACTGAAGCCTTGGAGGTGATGGGAAGCTGCACCTCCAGTGGGCACACATGCACACGCGAAAGTGGAAGTGAAAGAGGATTAGCAGAACGACAAAGGGCGTTCATGGTTTCATGCTCAGCCTCTGTGTCATCGGAATGGGAAAGGCTCAAGACCTCCTAACTCTGATGCCGTAAGAAATAAAGGACACAAGTTAGTAACCTGATGAACTACGCGCTGCTCTATTTTAAAGGCAGGACGAGGAAGCTTCAGGTTTCAGAGCGGAGCTCACACACCATCTCCGATTCTCGTCCAACCTGATGAGAGTCTGAACGTACAATAAGTTGCTGAGAGCAAAAGTGAACTAATTCCAGTTCCGGTGAGAAGGCGAGCTACGTGAACGTGGTTGATCGTCGAAACAAGAGATGCAGTGCGAAGACGAGGGAACAAACCACAGAGGAAGTTATCGGAGAGGTTGATTTCTCAGGTTATATCTCTCATCTCTCGGAGCACATTCTTCCAGGCAGGCAGGCGGGCTGGCGGGCGGGCGGGCAGCAGGCAGGCAGACACAGTCCGTTGAGTCTCTCTATCTCTCTTTCATGAACTGAACGGGAACAGGAGAGGAGGGAATAATTGTATGTACATCAGAACTCGCCGTCCTGGAGCCATGGAAAAGGATGAGAGAAAAAGATAGACAGGGAGACAGCGAACATGAAGTAGCACTATAAAGCTCATTAGAGACGAGAGACAAAGCTCTTGCAGTCGAGCCTGACTTCATTTGCTTCCCTTCCCTTACTCCAGTTTCAATTCAAAAGAATCTTTTATTTCATCTGTCAGCAAATCATCCAAGGTTTTATTCATTGAAAAGCTCAATTCACATATCCCTACACAATAACACAATGTCACTCCCAGTCCACAGTCCACAATAGTCGTTACTCACTCCGTCAGACTCACAGACGCAAACCATGCATTACAACCAGGAACAACACACACACACAGTGCCTTCCACCCAAGACCTAACAATGACTCCTGAAAAACGTCCCTTCCGTCCGTATACATAAAGACAAGACAATAAAGCTTAAGGCATGTCCTCACTGTAGAACACACAAGTCAGCATCAACGTCTTAGCATCACCACTACCACCACCACTGCCACCGCCAGTCCATTGGCAATTGGAAATATGGTTAGATCTACTCTGGTGATAGCACAAGCCACGTTGTAACGGCTCCGCAACGACTTCTCCTTTGCACCCACAAATCCAATTTACGGCATGAAAAAAAAAACTCAGCAAAAAAAATGACCTTCAACATGACTATAGAATTCTTTATTTCATTTCTTCACCCGTCTCCTACAACCAACCCAAGAGAAGTTCCCTCTCCGTTTTCCCAACCAAGATTCATTAACTTACACTAACCAATCTCGACTTGAATAAAAGTGTAACCATAGATATATGTATGTTCCAGCAGAGTCCCGACTAAGCAGGGTAAAGGAGCCTGGTGATTTGAAACTAAGAGCTTAAATTTACCACCAGAAGACCGAACATAATCCCATAGATTCTCCCACTCATATTCTAATGTACCAAAATTTCAAAACTATACACATTTCTAAAATAATTAAAATGATTAAAAGATTACTATGATTAAAAATGAAAGGGCTAGCTTCCTCTGATGAACGTGATCAATTCTAGTTATACTCTGTATATACGTGTTGGGAGCGAGAGCGGACTCATTTGAGGAGGTAAAAGAAGCTCTTGGATTATGATTTGACGAAAACTAGACAGGTCTTGGGAGAGCGGACGCGCTCAGTTTGGATTTAGAGGAAAAGAAGAAACACTCTATTAAAAGAGCTCCACGGCCAACACTGGCTTGGCACACTGGGCTCTGACTCATTACTTTACTTTATTACTCTGGCCAAGATGGGGAAGGAGACGCAATTCAATCACAATCCCAAGGCAAGAGGAAAGAGGAGAGCGCCCAAGAAAATAAATCCCATCCTGCTAACAATTTATCCTCTGCTCGTAAATCCTGTAGTTTTGGAAGGAGCTTGAATCAATTAATCGAAGAATTCCTGAGACTAAAATGAACATCCTAATATGCTTATTCTAAATGGTAAGATAGTCAGGGACTTCATAAACCTGCCCGAGCTGTGGATGTATGCACCTTGCACGGGGCAGTGCATGTTTTTTTTCTTTTTCTTTTGCCAACAATATTAGATCCAGAATGCAGGCGAGACGTAAGTCTATATTTGCATTTTATTCTACAGTCACTGTTAGCGGTAGCAATGAAACGCTTATTTCCATCCAAGCATATGAAAAGCAGAGTAATAAGAAGATGCTATACCGCAGATGATCGAATGCCTCCACCACCACATTAATTTGTGTGGAGTCTCCCAGAGCTGGGTATTAAACGCAACCCAGTGTTTATTCGCGTTCTTCCCCTTTTAATACGCTGAGAATGTTTCGTGGCTCTATGGAGGGGACTGTAAGCGCAGACTCTTGAGATCCGGTGGCTAATCGATTATTTGCGGTATATATACAACATGGAATGAAGCTACTCCTAACACAGTCCCATGTTCAGCCTCTGCCCGTGACTCCACTCGTCATCTCCTCTCTTCCCTTCCCTCCAAACTCCAACTCTGCTCCTGGGTTACTTTGTTCCTTCATTATGGGCATATGTTCAACTTTTTTCAACTAAAAAAGAATGGGGAATATGGAGAAAATTTAGGAAAAACTTCCGTTTCTATGAGGATTTTGGACGATGACACTTGGATTTCTGACTACAGGGAAACCCACATTAAATTATATACCAAGATACTATACATTAAATATAAACTTTTAAATAGAGAAAGTGTAATAAAACCAAGTCAAGGATGCGAAGCCACACAAGGATAAATTGCATATTAAAATGAGAATTCAAATACATAGTCCGAGAGAGGGAAACTAAGGGAAAGAGAGAGAGAGATAGATAGAAGGGAAAACAAACTTTTCCAACCGAAACGAAGTGCTCTCTATAATGTAGCACGAGTGCCATGTAGATTGTTGTCCTCATCCCGGCTTCACAATGAAGAGTCTACAATCTAGTGCCCCCACATCCAGACAGCCAAAAATATAAAGCTTTCAAAATTTCCATATAGGTAAAATTAATATTACCCACACTTCTGAGGAAGAAATTCGAGATTAGAGCAGAACTACAAGGCTTCGTATTCAAAAGACTCAGTCAGTACTCTCCATGTCCCGGGCAACAAAGAGGAAGATTAGCAAACCAAACTGTACATGTTACCTTTATAGATAGACGAGGGACTCTGGAGCCGTTCTGAGCTAAATCAGACAAAAGTAGGTAAATTAAACCACGACAAAGTTTCCTACTTTTCAGATCCAGACAAGATATCAGCAGCGATTGGATCCTCTAAACTAATAATTACCCGCACAAAAACCTCCAAAAAGAATTTCCAAAATAATCGTCCCCATTAAAAATTTGTTTCGAATTATTTTAAAATAATATCAGCTGTGTGCTGGGATGCAACAGAGTATATCCGTACTACCACTGGGACGATGGGAGCTGGAAGACGGGAAATAAACTTGGGTTACTCAGCTCGAATATGAAATAAAAATTAAGGTGCTGTATAAACGCATTGCTCCCTTTACAATAGCTCGTATAATACAGATCGTAAACAGTCACCTACCGAGTTTATTTCGTTAAGTCGATTTGGCCTCCTGCCTCAGCCCATACAGCCAGCATCATAAATAAACCTATCTTACAATCTCTAGGAAAATGTTCCTAAACTGAGCCAATAAATTTATTATATTTGCTTCCCTAAACTGCATAAATACGTTAAATTCTAAGCTCGAGTCAATAAAGAAAGACATGGAGCAAGAGCAGAGGTTCTTCTCTTAATTCTCAGCTCCTCAACTGAGCTCTATTTATAGCTTTCCGGGTGCAAGTTGATGTTAATCGAAGTTTCGTTTCGTTTGCGGAATTACATAGTCTGCGAACTGCATAATGTATTGATATTTCTTTTAAATTCAGATAATTGCTTCTGGACAGGGTTCAAGAAGTTCAGTAGTATTTCTGCAGTCATGCAGCGGTTATTTGTAGCAAAGGCTGCAGATTTTTCGGTAAATTTGATTAGAAATATTCATTACAAAAGTCTACCACTACACTTCCCGCTGTGTTCAAGATGATTCCAGCTTCCGTGTTTTTTCTCGGGCGGTGAGGGAATAATTTGCAAAAATGTCCACTAAAAAGTTTAACATTTAAAGTAGGTAGGAAGGACTAGGTAAGTGTTTATGGGTAGGTCCATGGGCATAGGTGTTTCCAAAAGTACGGCAACAGCGTGTGTGCGGTACTTGTGTGCCTCGTACACCAACCTCCTGCCAAGTTTGTGTAGAGTAGATATGTGGATATTTTCATGTTTTATGATAAAGGTCAGTCTACGATGTCACGTAGTATTTTTAAGTTTGCTGGAAGTAGACAGAAAGTCATTTTAGGGCAAACACTTAATGACTCAATGAACTTGTTTTCATCTCCAACTCCTTCCCTCGTCCTCAAACTTGGCTGGAGAATCATCTGAATACATACATATCTAGTTATATTTACAAGTCCCTGTCCCACTCTAACATGGGCTTAAATCCCCTTGTAAATTCAACCAAGTTAAAAATTCCAACTAATATAACTTTACGCTTACTTCTTCCTCTCAATTTCATTTCCTCACTGAGAACGCTTTCTCCGCATGCATGGCGTACACAAAGATGAGCTGTACATGCTGGGCTAGAGACAGCATGAGTACACGACGGGGAAAGGTATTTTTACGGAGTCTGTAGTCAGTGTATATCTCGTCGACGGGTCTACCTAGGCAGGTGGCTCTATAACATAGACTTAGCCTTTGACTTGACACAGTAGGACTTACAGCTCTATAAACGTTGGGAAGATTGAGGGAAACTGGGAAAGAGAAAGCTGACGCAGAAAGACAAGAAAGTGTCTTCAGTCGGGTCTACAGGGACTTTTACGGGAAAAAACAAAGACAAGGCATTAGACGTGTGCGCGCGGGAGCTGAACAAGTTTTCACACCTGAGGCTTCCCTAACGTCCTACACAGTAAGTTTCGATTTGAACTTTTACTACATCCACTAACTTCTCTCTTTTTGACTCAAACCAAAAACAATTTCAAACATTCCTTCCTTCGTCCTTTTCTCCAGCCTTCCGTGTAGCGGTAAGAACAAGGGAAAAAATCCAATCCTCCCCACACACACACACACACAAACAGGATAATATATTTTCTTTCTTGAGCTCTAGAGCTCATCTCCCATTATTAGACAGACTTTTTTCTCCTTTCCCCTTCACACACACACACAACCATTTCCTAAAATTTCAATTATAGTTTCAAAAAATAGCAACAAATGCTCTCCACTCAACCTGCAGAACAACACCAAAAGACCCAACATTTCCTTTCTCCATTATAAAGCAAATCGAAACTATTTGAGAATCGCACAAAGCTCCTTTTTATTGGAAAGCTAATTGAGCTTGGAAGGAAGCTGGAACATAAAATAATTAGGAGCGTACATACCCAAGTACGTACACGGCACTTTTTTTCCCTTTTGCCCTTACTTACATTTTGTGAATACATGAAGCCAGGACAGCACGAAGGCTAAAAATACGAGAACTCAAGGACGCAACTGATTGATGATTGCCTTAAGATTTATTAGCAATATGCATGCCTCGTAGAAACTTTGGTTGAGTACGTAACAGTCTGCATGTAGTAGATACATTACAGAGCTTAACACCTACCTACAATCAAGCTATTCCGCATCTTATGCATGATAAATGTACTGTAGCCGTAGTGGCAGTCCCTCGCATGCATAAATGGAATGAATGCACACTAGTATGCGCTTTGAGATTCAAAAAATAAATCTTCAATAAACAGAGACAGCTAAGACCGCATGTAACCTTCTAATGGGATTAAGATTAAATCATGTTTAAATGCTTGAGATGGATCTGTCAAGTTGTATGAATGCAAGCGTCCGCCTGGGACACACGGACTGACAGGAAAAGAGAATTACTCTACGAGTTAGACAGATGGTAAATCAGAGTCAGCATCTAAATAAAATAGTTTTCTAAATAGATTTAAAGCTCTGCAGCTGTTTTACAGGAGCAAGATAATTTGTCGAGGATGAGTTAAGCGCCTGCTGGAATTCTTTTGGCAGTCCCACGTCCGACTCGACGGCTGAATTCTTGGACAGAGCGTATCAACGGCAGGAGAGTGAGTATAAAGAGTTTATTAGACAAACCAAATGTTTACACTCTAGCAGAATAGATGTTACAGCTTGAAAGCTAGGCAGTGCAAGCAATTAATGAGCAGTAGTCACGGAGAAAATTACCAATTCAAAACATGTCATCATCGTGGAGCATATTACATCACTAATCAATGCCTGTAGACTCCAAATGGACCGTGCGCCTGTCGAATCTATGACTATGATTAACTGACGTGGACGCATTTAATTACAATGTAATGCTACTAAAGCACCTTGGTTTCATTTCCATTTGCACACTCTGACCCTCAGATCCGGGCACATTTCCTAACTACTGTGGCGTGACTAGTTTGAGTTTCAGAGCACATCCAATCAAGCTTATAGCAGTCATTTTTTAATTTTTATACTGTCGTTTTATAAAAAAAATGTCATAGAGGCTGAATCGAAGCTTTTCCAGGGAAAAGCGTTTAATGTTTCAAAGAAGGATATTTGGCGTGGAAGGTTTTACGTGGCAATGGAGCGCTGTGACGTAATTTGTCCATCGATTTTTTATGTGTGTGTGGGGGGGGGGGTTTCAGCACCGGGTACAGGGGAAACTAGCAAGATAAGAAAACTTTCAGTACACTGCATACGTTTTCCCTTTCGATAATATCGTGTAGTTGTGAAAATAAAATTTGTAAATGGTTCCGAAATCCATTTTCGGAATTCCGCTACTTGGACTAAATTTTTCCCAATGAAGTAATTTAAGCGCTTGAAAAAATGACGTCACGTCGCTCCAGTAATATACAAAACCCTCCACGCTAAACGTGTTCCGATTTTGGAACTATTCAGTGCGTTCCATTCGAGCCCAAATTCTACCTCCACGGTGTTTTAAGTCATATACATTATACTTTCTGGCGACATTAAATTGTAAGGGCATTGTCGAAATGTCACCAGCGCAGCGTCTCTTGACGGCGATCTGTTGTTCAACTACACATCGTATCACTACTAGATTTGGAAAACATACCTAGACATTTATTAGTCCTCGGCACTATATATTACAGAATTAGATAACTCGAATCGGCCTTAATTTAAAAGTACTACTTGAATTGCAATCGTTGACGTTTAATGAGCTTGTATACTTGAGAAACTTGTCGAAATAAATCATTCCTTGGAATTAATAAAAGTCTTTTATTAATTTCCGGTTGCACTTTCCAGTTTCTGCAAGTAACTTTGTGTGTGCGTGTTCCTTCTAATTGCGGGGTTCGGGCTCCAAAGAAGGGCCGAACGTTTATAATACACATAAGAAAAGGGATTTTCAGTACACACTAGTAACAGGAACAATTTTAAGTTTTTAAATATTTTTCGTAGATTTTTCTTGGCACGATACGCAGAAGCTCGAAAAGTAGGCATTTACATTACTTCCGATGACACAGGCTTAAGTGCATGCTACCTACCTACCTAATCATTAAGTTCATTAGGGGTACAGGTACAGAGTATGGACGTGAATTCAAAGCAAATACTGGGCTGAATAGAGTAGAACATTCCTACGAACAATAAGAAAGTAACTTGCTGAGACTGTGTTTTATAAATCAGTGAGGTACATAACTGGAAGTAAAACTCGAAACTCCTAACAATGTATGTTGCATGCATCGGATATTAGGGAAATTAATCATTACAATAAAGTTCTACGCCGTTAAAGCAATCGATTCAAAGTCAGCCATCTACTCAAAATCACGATATTGCATGACCACACAAAGCTCTTCATGAATGGGGTAGCGTGGAAGTAGTCCCTACATACATCCGAGTGGGCGAACACTTGGACAGGACTACTCAAATCAGCAAGAATGTATATCAACCAAAATTCAATATAAAACCAACTAGGGAGGTACTTTAGATCAATAGGAAGACGTCCTAGGTATGCACTCCCAATTCCCATATGCCTCTACAGCCCCACTTATTACGTTCACGTTCAAATCCCGAGTTTTGGCACAAAGGAAAGAGAGCTGCAAAAAAACCGGAGCATCAACCCTATATCTAAGGATAAGTAGTTGGGTAGCTACTTTAACTAAAAATACTGGAGTTCAGCTCAATTTCAACAATTCTGTCCATCGAACCAACAAATGATTTCAACAATTTTGTTACAACATAACATGAACATGGAACTTTCTTTCACTCTGGAACATAGAAAGCAACAAGAAGATTCCATTAAGTTTTCTTGTAAGGCAGTCTTGTCCCTCTCATCTTGTGTACATACGCGATGCTTCTTGACTTCTTGCTTCGTATTAAATTATTTACGTTTTAGGAAGCTACATGGAAAAAATACAGAGGAGGAAAATGTTCGACGGCATTAACCTCTACATACACAAGTATTTTCAAATCCAGGAGAAAGGAGCACCAAATATATGTATAGGCATGGGGTATACCTACTAGCGAGATTACTCCACGTTACCAGTCAAGTATTCAAGTCAATACACTTCGTACATATCATTTACACTTGCCACTTACAACAACAAAAAAGTATCTACAAGTTTACACTTACTGGTTCCACAATTGTGAAAGTAACTCACTCAACCCTCAAGCCAACTGACACGGTTTAATAACTCTTGGTCAAAGATCGAATTCCAGTAAAGAATAAATTCCTTGAGTTGATACACAGCTTTAGAAACAGTACTTTTATGGCCCGTGGACTTCCTACAAAAGTGCTCTCTTTCTACACACGAACGTCAATATGTTGTTAGGAAACGTGCTGAGTTTAAAAAACGACAAGAATTATTTCGGTAGAAAGCGGCTAAATGACAAAAGAAACTTTGAGTGTAGGACCATACCATACGGCCCCTGTAAAACCATGTACTTTTAGTCTATCTGGCAATCAAGTTTTTTTCCTGTGCTGTCAAACAAGCCTAAGAAAAAACATACAGTTTTGGTACAAGTACATAGTACCAAAACTTAAGGTAGTCTAATTCTTGTAAATGTTGCTCGGAATCTAAAAGTAATGTATGAATTGAATACGAATATCCACACCGGCTTAGCTAACCTTCGCTTTATGAATTTTAGAACAAAAGAATTCAAGTCATAAATTACGTACATGTGATGTTTACCCCGACAGATTTGCAATCCCTCTTGTCGCGTACTCCAGCGTTATCTTACTTGAGTATGCTTTTTGAAAGTGATCTACTTAGCATTTAGCCCCAGTACTAAGTACTTACATGATTCAAAATCTCAGCCATGCAAGGCTCTTTACTACACCTGATGTATTTTAAACTTTGGAGTTACGACGCATGCAATATCACAACTTTGCGTTATTTGGCTAAGGTAGTAGGTACTTTCTTTTGGGTGCAACAAAAAATTCACGGAGGTGTATGCCCATTATGATGATATGAATACTACGAATATAAATCCGCAGTGCTTCAACAGCAATATGTATACCTTCATGAATACTTTAACAAAAAACCCTGCCTGGAAACAACAATGGAATACATATAACAACATTAATTCCGTTTTAGGGGTTTTGTAGCTCTAAAAGGAGTAATAATAATTGTTGCTTAAAGATACATTATCCATCAAACTGCATGTACTCCAACGCAGAGTAAGTTGTAGTATTCTTAAAAGCACCCCAGCATGCAGGTCACACACAAGGACATATCCTGTGGATCAGTGGTAGAAAGACTGCAACAGAACGTGTAGATTGTAGATCATGTGCTAGGGAAGTATCCACTTTGTCTCCGTCATCAACATCAAAGATGTACACGAAGTGGAGGGCTTTTCGAAGACAAAATTCGGCATGAACAAGTCTCAGACAAAGAGGACGGTCAAAGGAGAGGGGATGCTACTTACATACAATGTGTGCAGCGAGTTCAAAAGACGTCCTTTTAGTCTGAGATTTTTGCGTCACAATCACCGGGTCCTTCGAGGTAGCAATACGTTATTTTTCGGAAACAATTTATTTTGAGGCGAAAAAAATAACAAGGTGTGTACACAGTACATACGGAGTATGTATACAGCAGCCTTAGCCAGAACAACATGGAACAAGAAGAATACCAGCTTAGAATGTACCTCACGGCAATCTGTCTACGTAATTATATAAATACATAGCTATATATTTGCCTGTAGTGCACAAATACTTCCATCGTGCTCTACACTCTTACACGGATATAGCCGCACTACCACCAAACCGCATTCTTTGCTACTTTCTTTGCTTTCTAGTCGCGTCTTGATTCGAGCACCTAATTCATTATTCCATTCTTCTGGCTGTCCCGAATTTCCGTGTCAGAATATGGATCTACGCAAACTACGCTCCACACATCAATTACTCAACAAGGACACATACAGCCGGAGACATACTTGGCACCAAAAATATGACTCAACCGCTTCCAGACCTTATTAGAATAAAAAAAAAGAAACAAAGAAATATTGACCACCTCGAATGACTTGGGTGAAAATCAGGTTTTTCGTTTGTTCGTGTTGTTTACTGTACACACTCTTCTCAAAAGCCTAAATAAGTTTTGTTCGTAAATGCAGAGCCCTATAACCCAAAGTTTGCTTGAAGAATAGATTTTCGAGGTTTTCCTGGGTAAACAAAAGATAACTCATTTGACAAGGGGGAAACAGGAGGCGGAAAAGCCATACATGCTAGCTCCAGCTTTACTCTCAGATACAAAACACAAACACGTCGAAACACAAGGAATGACGATAAAGGAACGGAGCCTCAGTGAAAGAGCCGAGTAGAGGAGACTGAGCAAGCAGTGAAAGGCATATATTTATACAAATTCAAACCCAAGGAGTAGAAAAATTACAGGATATTAATAATGGTGAAAACATATTATGAGACGCTTATAGTCAAAAACTATGAGAGTCAGCAAAAACCAAGTGCTGCACTTCAACCAAGCATCACCGTCCAACTCTTCACAAAAAGATTCAGACTAGTGAGCATGTAAACAAACAGATATGTCTGAGAGACAAGTGATGATACACCTAGTATTACGTGCCAGCCCTTTTCTGTACACAAAAAAGTATTATTACGCTTCCAAAAATCTGCCTCGCAATGTCACCATTTCGAGCCTTTTATACTCAGCACTTTTCCATTGTTATTTATAGTCACGGATAGTTACGACTCCTATCTACCACATATCCACTTGAATTATGACTAACGAACAAATGCTCACGCACAGCGCATTCTATCGATGCTCGATTTAAAAACGTATCTTGTGTTGCAAAACCTATGCAAATACACAGCGGGGATCCTTATTTCAAGACCTTTAGCTTTAGTAGTTATAGACCTTCCTCACTAGCCCATGAGAACGTTCCACGTGCCGACGAATACATATTTTCATGTTTTTCAACAACGACAATGCTGCGGTTTTTGAACAAACAAGAAGTACCCAAAATCCAATCCCGGCCCGTAATTCCGGAGCACGTTCCCAACCGATTTGCCCCTTAAATATGCATGGTTTCTTCAAGATAATCCATATTAGGTACATTAAGTACACACACAAGAATTACTTTAATATCCATGTAGCTTACTGTCTAGTTACTAGTTAGCGTAGTATGTACATTACATACACACGTAGGTACGTATTTGTCTTGTTTCATTCTTTTCTCAACAATAAAAAAAACAAAGAAACAATGAATGTCTCAAAAAAATTAAACAATGGCATTGTTATTTCAATAGCTTCTGCTTCTTCAAATTCAAATGAATTAACCATTACATGCGCTCCAAGAGCTCGTGATATATGGCAAAATCTTGACTGAGTTGAAGCAAAAAGTTAAATAATAACGTATAGGGACTTGTACGATGACAGTGCGAAAGGCTTGTAGAATCAACTGAGCTGGGCACGGTCCTTATGCACTGGACACGAGCGTCCTATCACCCGTCTTACTAGTTAGCCTGCTCATGCCCTTATCATTAAAAAGCAGTATCAAAAGGAGGGAAATTATCCAAATATTTTGATACTGATTTGGATATATTATGAATTCACAAATGAACTGTACCGTGAAAAAATCAAACAAACTCAGTCTGTACCAGTATATTATGTAAATAGGCATTGTATTATTTTGCTTAGAAAGGCTGAGCCGTGGCTCATACTCCACTTCCTCCCTATATTAAGTACAATGTGGGATATTTGCTGTCGAAATTAATATAAAATATAACCAACACTCCGTTCACACAGGACGAACACAAGTGGTAGAGTTGCTCTGCAAGATGTACATTTCTAGGGAAACTACCCTCACACATACACAAAAGGCCTAGTAACGAGAATATAATGTAATCGCTCATCGTCGAGCGAAAAATTCTCACAATGGATTTAACGGCATGTGAAAGATCTCAGTCTCACCGAACCCAGAGGCAAAGAATTCAGGTACGGAAACAGAAAATCCATACATTTGACAGAAGCCAGTCTTGCTCAGGGACATTATACACTTCTCTGTTAGACATCTAAAATGCGTAAAAAAAAATGCTCATGAGGCATAATAGCAAATGGTGTACGTATAGGTATGTGAAAACTTGCTTTGTTCGCTAAGTAATACGTGCGAGCGAGTAGACTCGAGTTGAATAACTGGAATTGCAAAAAAAAAGGAGAAAAAAAAATTTCTGCTCCCAGCTGATAAAAGAACGTACCAGCATGCATTTCCTTGCGCTCCCCCACAATAGGAAATCTCCCTCAAAAATCATACATATAATTTAAAGGCACTGAATGAAAGAGCCACTATCCCATCCTACGTTACAAAAAAAAAGTTGAATGTTACACAGAAACTATTAACTCTGAAGTGAACTCTTAAGAACGGACCGAATGATTGTTATGAGTTACTCTTGAAATCCAACAAAGCTCAAGATTCTTTACGGAGGAAGCTCGTGAAAAAAAGTCATTAATGGGATACACGGAAGACCTCAAATGGATGCACCCTACAGAGCTGACACAAGTTCGTATGTAGGTACTTGTAATATACCTTCCTATTTATACACACAAACTATGAGTTTATGTAAATATTCTCGAAGGACTCACATATATGACAAATCAAATATAGTACAAAGCTCCTGTGTGTACAGTAATTCTTGTGTAAAAATGCGGGTAGGGCAAGGATGAGGTATGGATATATATCTAAGTAAATCATCACAACACAATACCACACAAAGCTGGTGTACAGACTTTGTTGTACTTCAATAATTGGAGTGATATGCACCTTTTCCCTTTTAAGTATTTACTTACTCCTACGCACGTTGTACCCACTTCACTTCCCTCGTCTCTAATACCCGGGATTTGGCAGAAAATAAAATATTTTTAGTCATTTATACGTAATCACCAGTAAACAGTAGGAAGGTCCTACGCTAAGATATAAGGTTTCAAGCCACCAAGACTTTTAGCCAACGTACCGAAGTATATATGTGGTAATGATAATATTAAACTTTTAGAGGGAATGTTATTCTTACGAGAAATTGGACCACAAGCCAAGGAAATACCAACACACGAAAGACAACATGAAAACATCCGGTCCGCATCGGGCTAATAAGGGAAGATTACCACAACTTGTTGTGTACAATAATGTAGGATTAGGACGTGCCATGTTCTGTAAGCGGTAACAACTTGGGAAGTCATTTCTTCCCAACATCTTCGAAAGCTACATCTATTAGCGCATCCAATTTGGTGAATTTCAATTACAATGATATTAAACATTTTTAACCACTGGAACATCCAACTATGAGCTCGTATTCTGGTTCAATTACTTGGATGTAAGTGGCATGGCATACCTACCTCATGTGTTGGTATGAAAATGGACTTTTAATTAAATGCTCGTTACATTCAGTGAAAGTAGGTACTTTCTTTCTCAACTCTTGTAAATGAAAGACCTACAGATGGGAACAAAACTTTACCATCAAACATCCATTTAAGTATGCCCCACAAGAAATAATTGCCTTAGTTGTATTTATTTGAAAAGTTTAATGGTTTAAAGCATGCTTTTTTCAATTACAGCATGTTTTCGAAAAGGACTACTTTCGAAAATATTGTATTGTTTTTTAAAATACTATTTTCAAAAGCACGCTGTCTTTTGAAGATACGGCGTTTGTAGTGCTTTGAGAAGATTTAGTCTGGAAAGTAGTGGGATAGGCACGATGGCGTACAGGGAGGTAGGAAAAAATCCCCAAGTGCCCTCGTACCTTATTATATTGCGTAATTTGGGAGCCCTAAAGACCACTAGACCGCCAAATCCGGCACTGAGGAATTTAGAAGATTTCGTTTTGAAAGTTTCTGTCTGGAACGCCTCGTACACGGTACCTCGTGTCCAGAGTTTCTCGCACAGCGGAAACTTTGACAAAATAAAAACAAATCTATTTTGCAAATCAAATTGAAAGTCTCTGCATCTGCTTTTTAGTTTTGCAAAAACCCTGGACTCACACTGATCGCCGTGAACATGACGTGATCTGCTGTGGTCATTTATTTTACATGCCACTCGGATCGCCCCATTTTTATTTGAAAATATGTATGATAGCCTTTGCGAGTGAGAACTAGAAAGGCCGCGTATATATGCCGTAATCAAATGAAATAAAATCAAAGATGGCAAGGTGAATTCAAAAAATCGCAGTATGTAAAAGATCCCTTCTGGGTGTGCATACTATGATGTAATATATGAGTCAAAGTGGTGGTAAGAGTCTGTTTATTAACCTTATTCTACTGCAGCTGTTGCAATATTTGGTATACATTCTTTGGACTCTTTTAAAACATATAAACTTTAGTAACAACTAAACTTAAAAATATAAACAAAATAATTCTTTAATTGAAAGATAAAATATTGTACAATACTTAAATAGAGCGCCATGGATTAATGCGTAGTTTACATCAAAAGGGGTACACAGTTTTTGATTTCATTTCCTTAGGATTTAGTTCTCTAACCAAGAAGAGAAGAGCTGTGATTATTATAATTGACAAGGGCATATACTACAATGCCCCCATTACAAGATAATATAAACAATACGGATTTAACTCCAATCAACAGTTTAGGTATGCATGACATAAGCGCACACCCAATGATTACTAAACAATAGAGTCAAGGAACCACAGTATTATGCAGTATTAAAGGGGAATTTTTGTGTGTGCAGTATTTATTGACTAATATTTATTTGTTAACACTTGTGCAATTTCATACTGAGAGACACGGTACTTATTTGAAAGCTACTAGACTTCACGTAGATTGTTCGAAATTCAGCAATGGTTTTGGAGCTAAGCCTTGTCAAAAAATTGTACACAAACAGAGGGAAAAAAACAGATACACTTGACGCAATTTAAGTGCATCACTGATGGGTAGCATTATAGCAAGCATTATATTATCACAAATTCACGTACCATGACATTTTTGTCTGGAAGTAGCAGCACAATTTCAGCTGCCATGTGTGGAATGATTTTTAGGAAAAGCTAATTCGTAATATTTGTTTTTAATTTTTTTTTAATAACAAGACAGATATGGTAATAACAACGCCTCATTCATTGACCCCACAAATGAACGGATTAAAAAGTTTCCGTTTTTTGGTTCGGTTGACCTGGATGTAGTGAAGCCAGGATATGTTAGCGCACACACTTCCCTCTACAACTTGTGACGCAGAGCTTGCTGTAGACTACTCACAAACTCCCGTGTTTCTACTTCGAAGTTAAACTTTGACCAAAGTTTTAAAAAAAAACTGGTGAAATGACATTTAACGATAACTTTCAACTTTATCAGAATTTACTACATGCCTCCTTTTAGTACAAGGTAAAAATGTAAATACCTAGTTTGTGAAATATGTAGTATACACGTATAGAACACGAAAATAATCCCAGAACACAATAGTAACGAAACAGACTGCGGTATGCTTTGATAACCAAAATAGCTCAAAACCTTTTATATTAAAAAATTAGGTTATTTGTGTCACTGATAAATATCTATATTTAAGTGTACTTACCTCGGAGTTTCTACTATATACCAGGCAACAGGGTCATTGCTGACCCTTAATGGACCGTTACAACAATGGAATGTGGTCAATACACGAATTACTTAATAGTTGCTTAAAATTATTGAATCCATCCTAGACATACTGTAATAGGGGGAAATGGTAACAACAATGGCGTTACTTACTATTAACGCAATGACTAACATTTAGAATCGTAATTAATGTAGCGTGAAGAACAACGGGCTATAGAGGGCCAGGAAAAATTGGATGTCAGCAAAAGGAGACTAATATAAGGTATATATTTTGTATGACGATGCTTTGAATTCGCCAAGCAATAAAAACATGATATATCTGTAAGTATTATTAGTATAACATACTTGTATAATAAGAATACTAATAGTTATTAATAATTAGGGTGAAAGCGCAAGGACTCAAAAAAGTTTTTTTGGTATGAATTCGGGATTTCGCCTTCTATGGCTTGCCAAACTTGAAGATCAAAATCTTAACCCAAACTCCCACGTTCCTCGTGTGGATAACCAAAAAAAATAGGTGAAGTTGTCGTTTAGGTATGTAACTGTAGTGTATGTAGAGGTTTCGCCGCTCATAAATGATGACATAAATTAGTTTCTTCCAGTCATTCATTATGTGCCAGGGGCAAGCATCTTTGACAACTCCTCATCTTGCAGACAACCCTTCAGAAATTCGTCCTGCGTTAGTTGACCGTCCCCGTTCTCATCCATCTTGGCAAAAATACTTTTCGCTCGCTCTTCCGAGGAATCCTGTGGTCGATTAGCGGAATTGGTGCCTAGCATGTCATATATTGCCTGGAAAAAAAACAACCAGCCCATCTCATATCTCCATACTGGTAACCGATGCCAAATGTTGGCCAATAAATTGACAATCCAATCAAAAGAATCAAAACATTGCGCCCATGAATAATACAGCTTACGACACTGTTTGCTAGGCGCTGTTATATGCATGTGCAAGCAGCGGATGGTGGCCCTGCTATACGTCTATCAGCTCCGTATTCCGAAAACAGTGGTACAGCTCGCTCGCATGAAAAACCCGTACTCATGTTTCTATTAACTACAGCCTATTAAACGCTTTCCTAGTTACCAGTATTGATTTTATAAGCTAGTCAAACAGTCAATCTTTCCCTTTCAGCTAGCCATTGTAGGTTTCCTTCAAGCTTTCCCTGCATCACAACGCCATGTATACAGAAAGGTAAAAACAACCTTCCCACACAAAAATAGGGATTGCGACGGCAGCTAATGCTATACGATAGCACAGGCTCCTTTTCAATTTATTCCATTGTCGAGACCATACACATGCGTTCGAAATCTAAACGTCCTACGTAAATGATACACAGCTGTACTTCACGACACGGGAATTCAGTAGAAATTCAACCGATGAAATAACAAGATACCAAAAGTATGGAAAAATCCCCACTGCATCACAACACACACCACAACTTAAATGCAATATTGGCGAGCACACATATCTAACTGCCACGAATTATTTCGTAGTCCACTTTTACATCACATCATTAGGTACTAGTACAGTGTGGCATCCACCTATGTTCTATATGTATGTATGGGAAGAGGGTATCTGTAATCTTAAACGAACTAAAATACAGCTACTACGTACATAACAAGACGTCTCTTGGTTGGGCAACAACTAATATGACGATCCCCCTTTCATGCAAAATTGATCAATACATAATTAAATATCTAACTACGACGCACTGTCTTACTTCAAGACCAACAACTATAGCTGTGGTCTTGAAATCAAATGTAGTAGGTTTTTTGTTTGAGCAAGTTATAGTCTAAAGAAGGACCGTTAGTTTCATTTCTTGTGATTAAATTAATAATTTAAATGTCTTCCGTAATTCTTAATTGATTTAACTGAAATACCATTTCATGCATACCTAGTCACCTCACCATTTGAAATTTAGTTCTCACATAGGTATGTAGGTACTTCACCATTAGATATGCAGCCCGGATTTGCCATATTGTACCAATAGCTTTAAACTGTCAAGATGTCTCCTTCCTACATACCTACCTAGATGCCATACTGTACCAGTACCCATCACGCCAACTCCAGAGAGCAATTTTCCTAAGAATCCACAGTAGTTTACTAAAATATACACGACGCTAATCTACCTCCGCCAATTCCTTCAACACGGTTTTAGAAAAAGGCACGGTCTAAACTACATACCGGAATTCTTTAATTTGATGGCAAACAAAAGTATTCCTAAGACAGTCGCAAGCAATTTAGAATGTACTGTTAGCAGTGCGGAACCCACCTATTGTAAAGCATTTCTCTTCAAGGTACTAAGGTATGTATGTATGTAGGACCCGTGCGTGGCACAAACCTGCATGCTCCCCTTTTATTGCATAATAGCTGTCTGTACGAAGGCGCTGTCATTTTCTTTTAAAGCCGATTCAAACCATTCGGCATTCACTGAATCCTCATAAATTAACAAGTTTATCATGCATTACACGTATCCTGCTTAAAACAAAGATGCAACACTATGGGTCGTAAACCATTCAATGCTAGTTGTTTTATCCTTACTAACAAATACTAATTGCTACAACTACCCAGTGCTAACTTTGCAAATGTCAAAAAAATGAATTAGCGTTTGCCGTTTATGTAACACGACTGTAACTTCAACTAAAAACCGTTAACACAGATCGTTATAGAGCTCTGCATTTTTGGTTAAGTGTTAATTGCCTCGTTCAAATATCAGTACTTTGTTAAATATTTCATACATACCTAATACATACCTACATATTTCAACTCAAAGGTACCGGCTTTAGAAGGAAATATGATGCTTTAATCTATGCGATGAACAAATATAAATAAAAGCGCTTCTGATTAAAAATGTTAATGTTTTCAAAAATATGAGAATACATATTTTGTACCCTATCAACTTACAGTATTTGGTTGTCTGTCAAATTTTAAACTTTCACGCCAAAAAATTCCAACCTTTTAAGGGACTTAACTTTTAGCTCTTTGACCTCTTAAAGAGTTAATTTTGAATCCTACGGCAAAAAATCTGCATGGAGATAAAATTAGCTTACGACCCATGACTGGTCAGTCTAGCTCTCGGGATAATGAAGAAAACTACCGTCAAAGGCAGCGGTACAGCAATTACGTTTATGTCATAAAAATAGATATGGTCAACACAATACGATGCGATGGCGTACTAATCAATAGATCAATAGCCCTCAGTCAAAAGACTTTATACAATCACTGAATTGCATTTAGGTAATATAATTTTATGCTGTATCATTCGATGTCCGTTCGTTGTTGTGCAAGGGGGATTTTAACCTATATCGACAGCATAATCATGCTAAAAAAAACTGGAGAGCAAACCCAGAAGTTATATATACCTCACTACTGTCAGGACTCATGCGCTACCAAGTTCTCACCTACGCACCTGACTGACTGATACTCTGGAAAGCCCTAAACTTCAGTTCTACTGTATATCCAAGATGCAACTTCCAAGTAAAAACTGCACACTCCAAAACTCAAAATTCCATGACTGAGAAAATTAAGAGAAAAGTTCAAAATACCTGAACAATTTTTGTCATCTCTTGTAAATCAATGACACCGTTCCCATCCACGTCATACATCCTGAAGGCCCACTTCAACTTTTCTTCCGGTGTCCCGGAGGATGTTACATCAATCGCTAAGAGAAATTCCTGCAATGTACAAAAAAAAACAAATCCAAATGAAGCTAACTAACATAAAACTGTAGCTTGGCAGGAATGACTCACTTCCTTTGAACAAGAATTACTGCACCAATGCCATTTGGTTCTAGTCCAATGGCATTGGTGTAGTAATTTTAATTCGTGTGGTAATTACTATTATTACTTTGATAATTTTTGAAAAAATAATCACATTAATTCATTTGAGTCATCCTACAACTGACGGGAAATAGTTCATATTGCTTTCAGTCTAACTACATACTTTGTATTTTGCTATCGTGTATAACATTAAGAACATAAAATTTACTTAAGAAAGTAACTAAAATACCTATATATATATACATAAGTCAACACCACATACCTTGAAATCGATGTAGCCATTTTTGTCCATATCAAATGTGCGAAACACATGGTCACAAAACTCCTCCGCATTACCACTAGGGAAGAACATTTTGTACATATCTACAAATTTAGCTGGCGTCAGGCGTCCATTAGGACAGTCTTGCTGTAAAAAAAATCAAAAACACAAAAATATGTATACAGTGATCTGTTCCAACCAATGTTATCTGTACTTTCATTACAACTAGAACCTGACTACCTCGTGATGATAATTCACGAGCTACTAACTATTATGTACATTTACCAGTGTGTATACATACATGATGTATGATACTGGCTATATAACTTCTAATAATTTGTAGCAGCAGCTTCACTATTAATATAACGCGTTGTATAAAGAGAGAAATAAATTAAAAAATTCTAATGTCTGCCCATATTTCATTTCTAGTACTTTTACTCTATTATTACTACCTATTCCTGTTTAGATAGGTGCCTAAGTTGCTTTTAAGTATCGTTACCCATTAAATTGAGATACACTATGTACAAAAAGTGGGGTAGCATATTTTATTTATTTTCACATTAAAACCTGATTTACAAACTTAACTTTGAAAATAAATATCTAAACAAAATTCTGGCAAAATTCAGCAGCAAGAGTGCTTGCTGTCTATCATAACAAAACATAGGAACGTCGGAGGTCAAAGGACTCTCGACCATGAGTTGGAGTTACACCAGCAGCGTCAATCGACGCACTTTTGAATGACCAACGAACGTGTCAATGCCTACACGTGGATAAAAAGTCATGATTATCTTACACTTCTGCCAACAAATGTTAATTAATTAAGACGCGAAGCAGAAGCAACGATTGAACTGCCGTTGGCGGTACAGGTGACCTACTCTGCAACAGCTCAAAGTTGTGCATGGGAGACGAAGAAAAACATATAGCAGCAGGGACCAAGTAAAACAAAGCTGCGCAGCTCAGAAACTTCTCACTTGTTTTTTTGTCTGCTGTGTAACTCCAGAATCTGTTATGACAATGCTCAGCAACCTGCGAAAACATTTCGGGATCCTGTATATTCCAGGAGACCCAGAAAAAAACAAAACTTCCGCACGACCGCTAGGTATTTTGAACTGAATGCAATGATAAAGTTTTACACTATCCTAATTTTACCTCCTTTTCTATATTCACGCCGAAATCACGCCAATGAGCTACAGAAGCTTCAAAAACACGTCTTATTTGTTCCTAAAGTGCGACTTGACCATCTACTATCAATTTTATAATTTTTGCCTTATGATTTCTCGAGTCTTTATACACACATTAAAGTTTCGCAATAAAATAAGATTCAGGTCAAGCCTCTGTAAAACAACACACTTCCTGAATTTCGAGAACGACCACGGCACGGTCATAAGCGTGGTCGTAGTTCTGTTATTATCTGAGGAACATTGAAATTCGTGGTGAACCGAAAGTACGGCAGTAAACAAGGAGCCATACGCATGTTTATTACTTGGAACTGAGAAACTTTTTAAAAGATTGGTGCGAACTACCATTTGAGTCCTGCCTTCCCATTTCTATCTAATACCTATGGACATGCATAAGCTCGCACTCCGTCTTCCTTCCACAGTTAAGAGCTCTAAACTTTTGGGCAATTTTCGCCTATTACGTACCAAACTCTTGCCGTTGTATGTACATTGACTACTCATATATTATTCAATAAAAAAAAGTGTAGTCTTTGAACTGAGAGACCTTAGATAGCGTGATATAAATGAAAATACTGACCTTGAAGCCTTTGTACCACTCCTTGATTGTCGCCTCATCATATCGTGTGTGAGCCTTCAGAAAATCCAAATCCTCTTTGGTAAGTTTGTCTTTGCTCGAAAAGCAACCCATTTTGGCAGTGATCCAACTATTGCCAAGCGACAAATTAATGAATTTTGTCCAGTACTAAGATTCCTTTTATTATTTCCTATAACATCATAAATTACATTATATTTTTAATCCACAACCGTCCAGCTTATCTTCAAATGTTTTATTACTTGTATAAAAAAGTTACACATGTCATGCAGTCAGCACTCATAAACTATTTTAACAGGACAGTGCTACATACACCACTAACGTAGCTACAAGTCTTTATTACTCATTCATCCCACCAAACCAAATAGATTAGTTGAAACGACGTCCACAATTTAACACCGAGCTATTCTGAGAACAATAAATTCTAACAATAGATTTTAGCATGCCGAAGGCCCTCTTGTTCCCTACTTTTTTTAAAAAATAAAAATATTCTCGTCGGTCTGCCTGCTATGAAACAACTACCAGGAAGGTACGATAAAGTTTTTTATTTCGAACTCTCTCAAAGGAGTATCACACATGCTTTCTGTAGCTCGTATTAAATGGGAGACGTCCCTGACTGTGACACTGAAAATGCTGAATGGTTCTCATGGCTAAATCATTGTGTAGTATATAAATTCCGCCTTAAGTGAAAAACAATGCACTGGATTATATGCAGAGGTGGATATATCTCTCCACTTGCTACAGAGTTGTGGCTGAAAAAAAATAAAGCACCGTGGCTGTCGTTAGCACGTAATGGCATGTACTTGTAACACTATCCTACACTATTAACATAGCATACGAGCAGACACACGTAACTCCAGACTACAATATGATGAATCATATCAGGCGTCAGATTAGAAAATTTTGATTTTATAATCTAGGCACTTTTCGGAATAGAAAAAATACAGTAACAAATGTAGTTTCTACTGTTCGATCCTTGGAACGCTAAGCTAGGTATAAATACCCAAATAAGTTGTATAAAAAATTTTGGGACAAGATTACTGCGGGATTCTTATGCATACTAATAGTGATAGATGATCGCGTACGGACGCAATGATACCATGTTTAAATGGAGGTATTAATGGCTACATGAATAATAAGTCAAAAATAAATCATGTAACAAAAGCACAACCGAACTGTTGAGCTACAGCATTTAAACAAAAGAGGCGGGTTGCATACTTATGTACATGGGTAAGTTCTTTTTCCGTCCCACTAATAAATAGCCTTCATATTTTATTTTGACGGACTAAATGACGTACTTCTAACTTTTCCGTGATGTAAATAATATGTAAATCAAGATACTTCATATCGCACTATAAATCCAACGAGCGCTCACTTACGACCTATATATTTACTAAAATGTCAGGAAATTTAAATTACGATAAAAAGGAATGCAATACGTCAGAAGAAAGACAAACACCCTTCACAATAATAACTTCTTGAACTACTACCTGCCTGGGTTTAACAGGCAGGACGTAATCTTGTAAATCGTAGATAACAATTTTAGTTCAAACTGCCAACTCGTGTGACTTGGGCTTTATATAGAGTCGACATCGTTTATGCGACAAATAATTGATTTAGCACACCCGCTTCTAATAAAGAGCTAACTTTTTAAAACATAACTCCCAGTCATAGAATAGACAAGGTCAGTCTTAAAAAGTCCATGCAGTACAGTTGACTACGTCAAAATCAACTGTATTACAACATTTTATTATCGTCAATCCCTACAACACCATAAAGATAAAATAACCGATGTTAGTTTATTATCAGGCTCCTTATCGGTTCAAGTATTTGCCATAGCGTTGAATCGCGACTCATAACTCTGATCCAACATAGTGATAGCTCACGGATATTTATTTCAAAATCCAAAAATCCAAATAAATATATTTTTAACGGCCTCAAATCTCTTTAGACTTTGTGAATTTTAAGCAGCTCCCTTTGATTACTGGCAAGTAATCCTACTGAGCATTTGCCGGCAAGATACAAGGCCTGACAAATAAACAAGGCCTATTACCGTCGATCATATGATTCACAGATCTCCTGGATATTTCTGATCAACTCTGCTCGATCTGCAATTGAAATATGTTACATGTATACTCTTCCGTACTGTTCAACAAAAGCGAATACCACACTAATTCTCTGGTACGCCTGCACACATGTCGGTCTGAACAATTCCTATCGAGTTTATCCGTCAGGGTAAGCCACAAAATTATTGATTGATTGTAGTCAAACAATAGCTACTCAATCCACTCACGACCCTTTCTTCCCGCATTCGTACATACACTGTATTTCTCAATTTGCCTAAAACCCGACTTTTTTTTTCAGTCAAGCCAACTCCAGACAAAGAGCTCAAGTCACAAGACACACTGACCACTGCCGGTTAAGCAAAGTAAACGCAGTATCACTCCTATTCCCCCTGCACTTCCAGTTTGATTTATTGGAATCACTCTTTCAACTTGCCATTTCCAAATCAGTGAAGTTATGCAAGTATAATTTGCATAGGACAGCAGTGAAAAAGAGATGGTTTGCCCTAAAAGAGTACATAACTCATGTTGTTATTAGAATATTCGTCAATACTGAAGTAACTTCTAGACTGTTAGGAAAATTTTAAATCCCTGGTTATTTTTTTAAAGGTGTCAAACTATGAAAGAGCGCTTCGCATCAACGTACATAATTTGACGTTAACAATAACTTGTCGAGGGCAACCAACAGGACAATGCAGTAGGAAGTACACCATCATATAATTGGCACTAGGGTACTTTGTAGATTGTAGAGCTTACCTAACAATGGTCAGGGTCGGATGACCTGAGATTTTCGTTGTGTTTATTTTTTTTTGCCCAGCAAATTCGTAGGATTTTGTCAGCTTAACGGAAGAAAAACTTGGGAATCTATAGTCTCGCAAATTGAGATTTACCCGACAATTGTCGGATAATTTGTGCCGACAATTGCCGGATGTCTGCTTACTTGAATCTTCCCAGTCATTACAACGTTGTCTGTGTCACATAGGCATTTATATTCACGAAAACAATTCACCCAATAACAATCCTTCTGTCACAGTCACAACACACTTTATTTTGACAGTAGAGCTTCCTTCGTAGTGGAGCACGAGAATTTTTGGAGATCCAAGATCACACTAGAGCCAGATCAACTCTCAAGTGAAACTCACTGGAACAACGCTGAGTTTGAACAGTCGGTCGGTCAATGTGCAAAAATAGTGTAACTGGAAGTTGATATAATTCTCTATCAAATTTATGCGAAGCAAAAAACCAGTGCACTCTGTATCTCCTAGAGAAAAAAAACCTGATGGTCGAATTTAATGAACAGTTTTGCAAAGTTTGTTGTCTGTAAGATAGATTATCTGGTGACGCAACATGCACCCAAACGATATATGAGCACGGAATGATAGTAACGCAAGTTTAGGAGCAGCACATGGAGTGAGTACTCGTCTTGTCGAAGTCAAAATCGAAAGTGAAGAACTCTTCCTTTCCTTCCCATCTCCGCGATTTCAAAACCCAGCCCAAGCACAGAGCATGCACATGAATAAGGGAAGGATTTTCATATCCATTTCAAATGCCCTTGTGTGTATGCGTCCCTAGCTATAACGGACATTAAGCCTTATGACACCTATAATATTCAATATATTTTATACAGTAATTCATACACAGGTTCCACTTCCATTTCAAACAAGCAATGAATCGCAACTCTGACTATGTTGGATGGTTCAGCTGAGTACCTGGTCTACCTACACAACTTGAGATTACATTTATGTGCATTTATCGAGATCTAGCGGTACTTGTCGGAACCGCAGTAGCATTCCCATTCAAACAAATTATAAACACGGAGCAAATAGAGTTTTAGAAAACATAAAATAAGACATTACCAAATAAATAGAATTAAATAAGCAGAATTCATTATTTCGAAGAAATGGCAATTAAATGCAACCATACTGATAGATGCACAGTAGTTAACTTGTCCTAATTTCAAAGTGAGGTGATCTAATACTGGATCAATTATAATGGAAGCTAAAAACGAACGGAATGGAAACGTTTGAATTACAATCCCTTAAGTATTCGTTTAAGCAATCCTGTGCCATAGATTGTTTTGACGAATACGTTCGTTAAGCAGTAATCATCTAATTTTAAACATCTTTTAGAATTATAGTTCAACATGTGCTAATTTCTGGTAATAATTCTCAAATCCCAAACCGGAAGTCCAATCCCACTGGCCTTGTCCACCCCCCTCTTTTTACCTCCTTTATAAACCCTGATCAATTTCGAAATATCTGTGAATTTTAAACCACATTTTCAATTATTAAACTTCTGCCCAGATATCTGGTTTTTAAAATGGTTTAATTCCACACATGGTTTTGACAACCGAATCTTATTAAACGACTATAAACTAAAATATTTCTCCTTATTCCATTCCTTGCCCATTCTTTACTTTTCTCCAACAAGGTTCATAATTTTAGGACAGCACTTGTAACTAATAAAAATTACAGCTACTTCTTGTAAGTGGTAGGGGGAACGTATGCTCATAGGTTGCTTTAAATCTTTAATACATAGTTTTCTACTGGAATTGCGGACGAAATACCCTTGGACTTAATGCCCTTAGTTAGACTAAATACCTTGAGACAAAATAGTGCTAGCATACAAAATAAGTGCCTTGCCCAAATTGGACTAAAATACTCCCAGTTAAGTACATACATCTGTGCATAGATAAAGTACTCAACTCATTTCGTCATTTAGCAATAATGCATACAAATTCTTAGATCTTATAAATCTTCTATACATGTTAGCTGACAATTCCACGTCTTATTAACGTGATGCCGTAATTTAAAATCACTCGGCACGTGCACTACACTGATTTACCTGATTTACAAAGAGTGTATGTACCTACAGACGCAACATTAATAAAATATAGCTACTTAAAAGAAAATGCGACACAACAGGCTAGGAATACATAATTTAAACTATTAATAGTGATACCTACCTATTTTCTTAGGCTCACAAATGTAACTGATTGACATTCTAAAAATTGTGCAACCGTTTTACATCTTTCTTTAAAGAATTTATCAGCATATTATGTTTCGCACGCTACCTATGCAGACACAGCCAAACAAGAGACAAGGGAGCTCATGAATTCACAATGCATTTGGCACAAGTATAAATATAACCTTTTATTTTTTACAAGGGTAATTTTGTCCACCATGTCATTGACGGTATTCTGTACAAGGGTACTTTTTGTCTGAGGATATTTCGTCCGCGGTTATGTTTTGTTACAAATCCGCTTGACCGAACATAACGGGAAAACTAGCAGCCTATACGTATGCTATTATGCATTCATGGATAATTTGCAACGTTTTTGCTTTTTGAGGAAAAAACTTCCCAAAATCCAAATAACAAAATTCCTGTATCCTGTGCCAGTAACATTGACGTTTTTTGGATGAACTAGCAAGTACATATACAGATGTCAACGTCGGTTTGTGTAGTTTACACACATGATTTATATTTCTGCAGCCTACACCTTTGACCCAAAATTGTTTAAGTACATACAATTTTTTTTACGCTTTACTAGTAGTTTGTGGTATATGCCCAACCTAAAAATGGACAACATCCTACGAATATGTTTGAATTACAATTACACATTCGGTTCATGGAAAATTAATCACAATATATACATGTTGTCTACTACCTATTTTCAGTACCCTCTCTGCACATTTTGCAACTATCAGCGTACCTATACAAACTAATGCTAACTTTAGAAATTAATAGACGTATTGTCGGTGAAGGTGCATTGTGGTGTAAGTCCAACGCTGGCTTAAAAGCATTGTGACGTATATCCAGCCGTGGCTCACGATCAGTTGCAATGCAATGTGACGCAAGTCCATAGAACAAGAAAACCTATTCATTTTCTTGCGGAGCCATTCACAATATAAACACATACACAACATATTGTTCGCTGGACTTGCGCCACAATCTAATTAGTTGTGCGATGGACTACCACCACAATGCTTTTAAGGCAGGTTTGGACTTACGCTACAATGCACTTTCATAGACCATATGTAAATATGCCACTACTGACGGTAATAAAAATTCGAATTCGTAACGCTTTTAATTTTCTTGGCAAAATGAAAAACTGCCCAAAAAGTTGGACAAGCACTGTGTATGTGTTCCTTGATAGGAATTGATTTAAATGTGCAGTACTATGTACGAGTTTTCTTCCAACTTTGGTACAAAACATTCGCTTGAAGGACAACGTCAAAATTCTAAACACGTGCGCCTACTTCTGTTTACAATAAGCACATACCTATGTGCATTGTTTTCTGCATCCTTTGCCTTAAATTGGCTTACGTGTCAAGTCCGAAGGATTTAATAAGCGTATAATGGGTAATAATGGGGCGTTCCCAAAAACCTACTGGGTCCCGGGGGGGCAGTTTAGCCCAATTCAGCAAATTTTAGGGCAGGTACTATAGGGTACCTGGATATTATGGGGGGGGGGGGGGTCTATTGCATTGCATTGGTCCAATGGTCTACTGATTTCTACAGGGGGGGGGGGGTGTAGGCGTTTATTACCGGAATGAGACCTTTTGAGGGATGTAATGGGATTATTTTGAAGTAATTACATTATTGCCCTAAGTATTATTAAAGTTAGTTTGTAACAGATTCAACGCCGGACGTGCACTAATATGCATCAGTTTTGGTTTTCCTAGAATTTCCTTTTGACTGTAATAATAGTTATTTCGATGTTAGCCATAAATCTGATTACCATTATTAAAAATAAAAACCTTGCGTTTGCAAGCATGGACACTAACTCCCACTACTGCATGGCTTTAACTTAAAATAGGAAGCAGGACCACTGCTGTTGAACTGCGATGGCTAACTAAATGCATAGCTATACTCAACGAATCGATTTAAGTAAGAATAATTTTATGTTTTGTTTTTGTAGTATTGTATTAAATCTTGACATGCGTTTCTGCAAAGTAAGAACTACTCCACAGCACCACAACCGCAAAACTCACTCCATCTCGCAGCACACTCAACGTTCATTTTCTGCTTTTACTTTTGCAGTTCAACCCAAGGTAGTTCCACGTTCCATTCCTTGCAAAGGAAATAAGTCGGACTACCTTGAGCGCCGCCGAATCGTATAAAACTTCAATTAGTATATGCTTAAAGTGACAAACAAATTGTTTTAGAGCTAGCTGTAAACAACACACCCGAGGTTTCTGGTTGGATTTGCGATCTTACGTTTACGTGTCCAGCATACAATTAATTCATTAGTTCACTCCTATCAATTCATACTCGCCTTTTATTCCAAAACTGTATACTGTACAAATTTGGGTTCTCAGTTTACTCCTTTACCCTCTACAAGTCTTTGATGCAGCGACAACCTGAGAAGCAGTATGCCGATTCTTTTTAGACAGATCAGCTGAGTGAGCTGGAATGTCATTTAACTGGCCAGCACCAATTAACAACTACAGTTAGCATCCATGGTCCAAGAAAGTATATAAAGCTTACTAATATTTGTAGCACGCGTTTCGGTTTCGGTCTATACTGAACCGGTCCTTTCAACAGAAAATATAAAGGATAGAAGGCACACATTCCCAATCCCAAAAAAGCACTCGCTAAATAAAGCACGCGCTATTATCTCTCATATCTTTCCCATTTTTGAGGATTTACCTCTTTGCTATAATTACCGGGGTTTTAGAAAATTCGAGACATGCTAAATCATCGACTGCAATTAAATCTTTTGAAATTCATATTTCAGCCTGACTAAGATCATTGACACTTGTGCAAATAATAATTGAGATTTAATTGAAAATATGTATCTAATACGAACGGGAAATATTACCCATGATCGTACAAATATACATAGGTGACATAACTGTACGTGTATGGTACTGTACTCGACTACTGTTGTTGTGGTTAAGAGTCAGTATAATTAATACTATGACCATAAACCTCCTGTTTAGTCAACAATTATCACTGCTTACTGCCTGGACGGATCACTAGTCTGCTGTGTACCATTACCATATCCATTAGAATTTAGATGGTTACAACAGCATAGGCCCATACTAGTTACATACATAATATGCATAAGATGTACTAAAAAAAAGGGGTACAAGGCTTGACGTACATACCTAAGAACCTACCTATGTACTTACCTACCTATAGACATTGGTAGCATAATACAGATAATCGTATTTAATCTACCTATTCACAATGAACTCTTTAAATGATCAACCGAGGGAACGTGGAGTTTAATAAATTCACAAATTCACATTCAATAAAATTAAAACTCATTTAAGAATCCGCACACCTAACACGTGCGAATATTTTTTCAATACTAATAAATTCCTACAGGGACGCGTCACTTCCTATTGCGACGTCAAACTATTTAATGGTCTTTGTTTTTGGAATGCTTGGGGGGAATAGGAAAAAGCATAACTTTACAGTGTGGTGAAGAGCTAAGGTGACCTACAGACCTAACACTTGCATTATTTAGACACTCATTCGCTACTTTACTAAGTAAATTAAAAAGTAGTTACACAGAATCCTGTCGTACGTCATACATTTGTTCCGATTACTCTACGTAATCGTTACAAGATACACATAATTATCCCTCTTTCTATTTACTTATACAAAATCAGAGTAAAGCGACAGGAAACAATATTTATTTTTGAGGCATTCAATATTTGTATACCGTAAAACTTCGATTAATTCCCTAGGGAGTTATTTGCAAAATCGGTATTCCGGGGATGGAACAAATCAAGGGGGGGGGGGGAGTTATTCGAGAGAGGGAATTATTCTTACAAGCAATAGGGATGGATTCATATGCTAATGTATTTGAAAAGGGAGTTATTCGAGAGAGATAGTTATTTGCAAAATCTGTCAGTTCCGAGGGGAATTATTCGAGAGGGGAATTATTAGAGCGAGGAAATTAATCGAAGTTTTACGGTACTTTACTTTTTACTCCGTCAAACAATACAGCGAAAAAGTTACTTTTGTCCATCTCAAATGTCCATAAATAAAATACCCCAGAGTAGTGGATTATTTTTTAAATAAAAACTAGTTATTTCAATACATATACTAAGCTTGTAAGCACCATTACAAGTTGTTTAATGGCATCACTGAGCCATTTGCTTAAGTAGCAAGGGCGAGAATCAGAGAACGCAGAATTTCATTAAAAGTTGGAGTATACACAGATACTACTGCAAAGCAATTAAATTTAGAATTTTTCTTTGCAGTATTGCTTCATTTCTGGTTGTTTATAAATTGTCGCCACTGTAAATAAAAACCGGTGAAACGAAAATCTAAATGACTATTGAATAATTTTCCGTTTTTCTGTTGTTTTGGAACGACCCTAATGGTATTAAAATAATGTTCCACAAATATAGGTAGGTACATACAAAGAGGTAATTACTGATAAGAAATGGGCACGTTTAAAATGAAGGTAATTCGACAAATTTCTTCTAAGAAATAATTCCAACTATACACGCTTTGCATCCGAAAATTTATTGTGTTAAACTTTTAAATTTACGGTCAGTGACCAGCGGAGTACTGTCTGAAGTATATACTGTAATTACTGTAAATGAATGTATCTCACCAGTCAGCTTCAGCATTAGACTGACCGCTGTAATATTAGTAGTCAACAGTTTTAATCTTTTCTGCCTGCAATAATGGGTACGGTAGAACAACAGTAAGAAACAATAGCGCAGACAGAGCAAACCATGGTAGAGAACAAACTGATGCAGGCTGGCTGCCGAATTACAATTAATTTGTTAACAGAACTCAAATTTGACGTCAATTGAAACAATTACATAATTAAGATTTAACAACAGACCCACCTCCAGAAACACGTAAACTCTAGTCAAATGATAAGTAACAATAAATACAGATATGCCTTTTTTGTCTAAATATTATTCTTGCTGAAAAGCGAGTTTTCAAACTAACAAATAGATTTCAAAATAATATTTTGTAAACTTAAGAAAGTTGGCATATAAACTTCTTCGAAGCGTTTACAAACTATTGCTAACACAAGCATGATACGTAAGTACTCTGAGCCAATTGGACTATCCTCATTGGAAGGCAGTGTCAGCTTTGGTTTGTTTCAATTTTTGACTTTCTCTCTACCACTTAAACATGAACTTTTAAATTTCCACTAAAAAATTAATTTAAAATATCTGTCATTTCTGTCATTAAAATGTACTTCGATTTGAAAACCGCTAGCTGTCAAAAATAGAAGAGTTACCAACTTTAATTATTTTTTCTGAAAGCAAATAAAAAGAAAATTATTTGACAGAAATCATTTTTGAATCAAGTTCCATATTACATAGGTACAATTAGAATTAGAGTGTTCAGTAAGTGCTGTAGCTTTAAAACTCGCTTTTCAGTAAATCGAAAGGGTTTAACATTATCACAAAAAAGACATTAGTAATTTCATTGTCCCACTGTCAGGTGACTAATTCTGAACTGCTTCTAAAGGTGAGAATGCGTTCCAAATCCCCAAAATCATTGTCGTCAATTTAGTATGTAACTTTTTTCAACCGAGCATCAAAGGTTGGATTCATAAACAAATTAAATCGTAGGTAATTCGGTGACCGCTCCATATTTTCCAGGCAGCATAATATAGAGCATATGAAGTTTGTCGAAATTCTTCCGAAATTCAAAAAGGGATATGAATTGTTCCAGTCTCAGCTGTTTAACTTTAGTTATGAACTTATTTGAGGTTTTGCCTTCCTTAAAACGTCCGTATATAACAGGGACCAAGGCGTCGGGCAAACTTTAAAAAAGGCGAGCTGTAAACCAACATTTTGTTTTATATTTTAATTTTGATACAACACTTCAATAGTTCAATTCATTTCATATGGCGTGTACTCGTGTACTGATACACTCGAAATACCACATTTAATTTGACTTCTCTAGAAACGTATTACTTTATTGCTCACAATATCGGCAAATGAACTGTTAATTACAGAAGTTACCATTTACTGCTAGTATTTGACAAACGGAACTAAACATGAGGGGCAGTAGCTATACCGGTGCGGTGGTAGAGAAGCTAAAATCACTCATCCCCATTCTGCTCAGTAGATTTTTGGTATATATACTTTACTTTCACACACAATACGTTCTATAAAAAAAAATCTCTTACAAACTTGATTAGACTTGCATGCAATACAAAAAACATTGTGAGCATGCTAGTTTTTTTTATTATTACAAAAACATTTCTTACCTTTAAAAAACTTGAAGTGTTGAAAATCTTGAAGGAAAGTCATCACAAATGAGGCTGAGAGGCGTCACTCTCAATAAAAACTTGTGTTATCTGGATTTTGTACATATATTCTTGCATGCCCTTATTTTTTGGGATATTCACTCATAGAAAAGTAGTAAGTATTTTAAGCATCCCAATCCCAACGTCAAACGTAGGTATTTTAATTCGTTGTCTAGACCTTGTTCATGCTTCTTCAGTTTCAACAATACTTGCATGATTTATAGACTTGATCTCTATATTAGAAAACTAGTTCCTATACTCTTATGACGCTCAAGAAATTACTCTCAAAAATCAATTAACTGCATTACCAACAGCCCCAAATACCATTGTACAGAAATTACGAATATATAGTATGAACGATGATGATGATGACTTTTATAGGCTAATATCCATTATCGCAGCAAACGCCTTTTATCATTATCATTAGTAATATAAATGTGACGACTTTATAACGATTTTAAATCGTCATAAATTCAAAATTTCAAGATTAAGCCCGCATTCATTTCGACGATCAACGGTCCACTACGATTGATGGCTGTCAGCCAATGTCCCGTCCCCGTCTTACAAACAATTGTGAACTGGAACTCGTTCCCGGTCCCAGTTGTTGTTTTTTTTTTTTTTGATTTTTGAAACCGCTAAGGGAGATCGAGATGACCTACGCTAGAACCACCACAATCAATTGAAATTCCACTGTCCATGACGTCGATGAAATCGTCGACATTCCCTGTCCGTCACCTCAAACCAAGAATCTTAGTAGTTTTGTAGTTTCAAAGCATCAGTGTCAACTGATGACCGATATTTGACCCGAAATGCCAAAGCTAAAAATGTGTCTATTTACTTACCTTAATGAAGACAAAATTAGACAATTGACATCAATGATGGCATCGACACTTATATATATCTATATATCCGGTTCCGGTTTTTCCAAATTTGAAATTCCACTACAACTCTTCCAAAAACTTGCTTCCCTTTTTCTCTCTCAGAACTCAGAACTGATCCGGAGATGACAGTCAACAATGAGTGATGATGACGAGAAATATAATATACCTACCAACGTACCTAGTTTCTTTCGTCCAAGTTTGGTAGTACAAACAACAACAATGTATTTAGATTATTACGCCGAGTATTTGTGTGGAGATGGAGAGACAAATATATTAATAGACAATGACAATTGACAATATAGAAGTCGTTTAAATTGTTAAGCACTCAACAAACACTCTCGCGAGAGGAGAACTCCAGACTACAGACTACAGCACAGTAATTCCTTTTTGTTTTTATATTTTTTTTTGAGATTCTCTTGAAATGACTCATTAGTGAGCATGTTGATTAATTAAGTCACCGTCCCACTCCAATCATTCTCGTCGTCATATAAGATGTACAATAATAGTAATACAATCAAGTACAATGTAAGATTGAGTCGAGAAGGAGGAAGCAACAAAAAAAAATACGACTGTCTTCAAATGTTCAATGTTCGTTCAAATGTTTAAATCCAAATCCAAACCAAATTCCAAATCCAAACCAACAAGCTAGAAAGAAGAGTCAGAAGATGAGAAGCCGAGCCGCAGAGCACAGAAATATGATTATTAGGATGATGAGGTTTTGAGGATTTGTGGATTTGTAGATTTGTAGATGATGATAATTTTTGTTTTTGTTTTTGGTCGTTCTTAGTTGTTAGTTGTTCTTCTTGATGGTCTGTGAAAGAGCGAAAGAGCGAGTTGAACTCGATTCGAGTTTCCTGGATTCTGTCTCTCTCTCTCTCTCTGCCTTTTACCTTTCTAAGTCAGAATTTCCAAATTAGTGCGATTCGCCATACCCTCCTCTCGTCCGTCAGTCTGTCCGTCCCATTGGCCACTGTGGGGCGCGGAGGCTTCGAAGGAGCTCAGCACATGCGACGAGTGCTTCCCTGGGCTTCTGCTTCTTTCACTCTCTCGGCTCTCAAAGTCTCAAATCGAAAGGAAAGATGTTTTTCTCTCTCTCTCGCTCTGTTTCTGTGAATGTGTGTGTGTTTGTGTGTGTGTGTGTGTGTGTTTCTTGTCGGCACTCCGAAAATCCGAAAAGTCCGAAAGTCCCGAGTAGTACTAATGGGTACTTCCTCTCTCTTCTCTTTTTCTCCGGTTCTTCTCTCTCTCTCTCTCTCTCTCTCTTCATGGGAATTAATCCAATGCTACAAGGTTGATGCGGAGTTGAGCGTCTCGCAACAGCATTTTCAAGCTGGATTATGCTCTTTGTCTCCGTCCTATTTCATATATGTGCCATGGTTTTGCTCCAGTTTTTCCCATGTTAATTCTCGACTTGTGTAGTTTTTTTCGACGACATGCATATGAGTATGAGGGATTCAGGGAGAGAGAGAGAGAGAGAGAGAGAGAGCTTTCCCAGTACCAGTTACCAAGTTACCAAGTTACTAGTACCAGTATCAGTACGAGTACCAGTGTATATATATGTACATATAGATGTACGAGCACAAGAAGAAAGAAGTACTACAATATATAATAATTTAATACATAAAACAGAACAAATGTTCACGAGGCCCCTTGATAAATTTCTCCTCCAAAATCTGTACAGGGTATACTACCTAGGTAGTATAGTAGAGTCATAACCATTCCATTCTATTTAGTTCTATAGGATTGGATGGAGTTTAGATAGTCGTCTCCTATTATTATAGCTCAAGTATTTGTAGGAGACTTTTTGACTTTAGTTGTCTTTACTTCTGGGCCGTGAGGTAGGCTACGGAAAGGAGTGGGGAGAGACGGACGATGTCTAATTCCCAATCCCTAGAATTACTAGAGTTTGCTACTACTACTACTATTACTACTACGACAACAACTACTACTACTATCAGTGGAGAAGTTGAGAAAGAGAGAGAGAGAGAGAGAGAGAGGCTATAGTAGTTAGTGGATGTAAGAAAGTGTACAAGACTATAGAAGTGGAGCTAAAAGCTATGTTAAAAGAACATGCGATGCTATTCATCATGAATATTTATAACTTTATAAGTACAACAGAAGCAGAACACAATCTTTAGTGGGACTTGACGACGTTTTCTCCTCTCCTTCCCTCCCGTATGTAAGTGTGTGATTGTGTGTATGTGTGTGTGTATATGGACTGTAATAAATATGAAATGAAATACTAATTCAGGCACTCAAGATTGCCAACCTGAAACAATTTCCATTGTTTACCTTCCTTCCCTCAGTGACTTTGCCTTGTACATAGTCAAGTACTTAGGTAGGTACATATAGGTACCTACCTAGATAGGTTGGTAGGTACTTTTAATTGTCTCAGGACTCAGAGTGTAAACGCCATGCATGAAACCAGTTTTTTTCTTCTTTTAATTGTAACAACATCAAGCTTCAAACTCTTTCCCTTTGGGTTTTGATTTGTGTGTGTGGGTCTTTGAGTCTGGCGGGGAGCTGCTAGCTGGAGAAAAAGGTCGTCGTATGCGTCTATATAATAATATATACCTATGTACACTTTTTATTTATTTTTTTTTTTTTTTATTTTATTTATTTATTTTGTTTTACTTTATTTCTTTCCTTCCCTTTGTACTCCAGTTATTAAATGGGTACTATAGATTTGTGATGTGGAAATTATTCATTATCACAGTTGCACAATTCTCATGCTAGGCTCTGTTTGCAGATTTCATTATGATTATTTTTATGGGAGAGGGGTAAGAAATACCGCAAGGAGACGGGAGCTGTACATATATGTAATTGGCTAGCACGCTGGGTAATGTAGAAAGGACAGGGCTATTAGAGCCAAGTTTGAAATAAAAAGAATAATACCTGACTATGATTAGGCTATGGAGGATAAAATACGTATACATGGATAAACTATGAGAAACTACATAAAAAGTCCTCTAAGAAACGTACGTTTATGAGATGCATCCATTGATAGTGTAATCTCAATCTCCCAGTAGCATGTCTTAAGATATGGATTAACGGACTGAGAATATCTCTCCTTCTCTCTCTCTCTCTCTCTCTCTCTCTCTTGCAACGCAGGCATGTATGTAGCTAAGTTGTTCGAGTAAGAATGTGTCACTTAAGAATCAAATAAATAGCTTTCATTCTGAGCAGAAGCAGTGTAAACTCTAAAAAAAAAACTAGGAAAGTCGAGCTAGTCCATTACGGTGATGTGTCTTCACATATGTGAGCATAACCTACACTCTTAAACTACAGTTGAGCGAAAAAACATGGTTGGACTACAAATGAAAAATTAGCCAGAATGCAGCATACTAGCATTTAATTAGGAGTATCTCGTTCTCTCCAGGAACAACATTAATAATAATGCTCATCCGACTCTGACTGGAAAGAGTCGAGAAAAAAATTCGTGGAGAATCCAAAATTGCTTTTATCCTTCCCCCCCCCCCCCCAGAAAATGGTTTCTCATAAAAACTTTC
>JAQFZC010000074.1:0-93158 GCA_034695205.1 Dicyrtoma fusca
AACTAGTAAACAACACTTTTTCAAAACGGTCAAAACTAGTAAACAACACTTTTTCAAAACAGTCAAAACTAGTAAATAACACATTTCAAAACAGTCAAAACTAGTAAATGATACTTTTTCAAAACAGTCAAAACTAGTAAACAACACTTTTTCAAAATGGTCAAAACTAGTAAATAACACCTTTTCAAAAATGAAAAATATCATTATGTGGACTTGGGACAAATTTCATTTACACAGACGATACGTTGTTGAAAGTTTCCTCGTGAAAATGGCGGAGGTGACTAAATGAGGGGCGAGATCGGATTTACTTTGAGTTTAGAAAAGGCATTGAGCCTGTGTTGTGAGTTGATTGGTGATTTTTACATTCTGATGAGAATGATGATGATGTAACTATTGTCATGTAATTATTACGGACTGGATGGGATTACATGGACGTGAAATGTATTCCGCTGACGTTCATTAAGCTCTCGGCTCGTCAAGGGAGGCCTTGTATGTACACATCTCTGTCTTTATAGACTTTTTTTTCGGATCTTCAAAACAGGGCGGAAGCCACGCCAATCTTCTCTCCACATACCTACCCGTGCCGTGTACTGCAGGATAGCTGCTTAACTTTAATCTCACATTCCCTTTTACTCAAATTATTGCACTGGCCAGACAGGAGGCTAATTCCGGGGAAGTTTGGAAAAAGAAGCTTGGTCTTTGGCTTAAGAGGCAAAGCAACGTGTGGGAATCTAACCGTGTTTGCTAGTCTAAAGATTATTATAGTTTTAATGTTTACTTTTTTTGAGAAAATCTTGAATCTGTTATTTGCAGTTATTTGCCTCTTCCTTGTACCCGCCCTTTACACAGACGGTATAATATACTTATAGGAACCTCTCTGTGGATAGCCAGTGACAGACTCAATGTAGTGTTGAAAGACGCAAGGTTGTAAAAAAAAACCCACGGTCTTCATACATAAGAGCATTTCCTTTCCACAAAATTCCATGCACCATTGCATTGACACTACTTACTGAGCAAAACTACATACCTATACAGGCAGAGAGAGCGAGGCAGAGAGAGAGAGAAAGAGGCCCTATGGGACTTGTGTCTATCCCGTGGCATTGCATTGACACTATATAATTCTTCCATTGATATTCCCACCATGTTTATGAATTGTTTTGTTATGTGTACTTTACAGTTTTTCCCCTTTTTTTCTGTGGGTCTTGCAATTCTCACGATCAGAGAAGATCCGACTATTTGGGGTACTATAAAAAAAAGAGTAGGGAAAATTTCCTTGAAAAGGGCCATCCATACATGGCGTGTGCAGAAAAATACAAATTGAAATTGACAGCTTTCAAAAGGGATCCGAGATTTTACAGAAGCGTCGATGGAAAATGTAGAATAGTAATTAAAACACACTAATTTTTAGAAGTACATTTTTGAATATTGATACCTAGTTTGGGTATGAAATTTGCACAAAAGTGTACGTATTTCTACGCCATTTATGAAGGATCCCAAATTTTGTGAGATAGGAGACAGACAAGTAGGCTCGCTTGGTTAGATTCGGTTCGGTTCGGTTAGCTAGTTGAATTTAGTTTAGATTGGCTGAAGGAAAAGTAAAGCTGAGTTTCAGCAGATTCTCTTCTCTCGCTCTCTCTCATCTTTTTATGATGTTGAGCTGCAGATATGCTTTTATGCTTTGCTGGCGTTCTCCACTCTCGAGTTCCTTCTCTGTCTCTTCCGCTGCTACCTTTGTCTTGTCTTCGATTTTGCTTTGCCTCATTCATTCATACATTCATAAAAAATTCATGAGCTACGTACTATTTATGAATTTCTGAGAACTTGTGTACCCAGCCTCGGAGCACATGACAACACATGGGATACACACACACACACACACAGGACAGACAAACAGAAAATAAAACAAGTACAACTTTCTCTTTCCCGTCCCTTAAACTTAACTTTGCTTTGGTCTGAAAGTCTGAATGTACATAGAAATTCTAAATATGCTACATTGATGATGTCTGCTTGGTATTTTAGTGTTTGTGTTGAGAGTTGACGGGGGCTGGTTGAAAGGCTTCTTTTGAGGAAAGTTTTTCTTACAGCATGTATAAATACGTATATTAATCTCACACTGTGAATCTCCAAAGAATTATTACATAAAATGAATAGTCTAAAATTAATCATCTCATCAAAATTAGTTTCCACAAAAGCACGGCGTAAAAACATCCAATCAAATGTCCTCATTTACAACTTTTTAATTGATGTATTATATAAACGTGAAATTTACATGCATGATGAAAGCCGGATTGGTATTTGCGTAAGAACTTCCGGTGACTAATAGGAAATTTACATTATAAAAGTTCGGACCTAGGTAGCTCGAAAAAAAACTTGAAAAAACTACATTTTCTACTTCTTTCCTTGCTTGCTTGTCAATGCACGGCCGTACAGATAGACGTTTTGTTCTGGAACTCATCCCTCACCGTCTGCGTATCATCATTGAACAGATTTATGTGATCTTCGTTTGACATGGGAACTGATATTACGTACGTGGGTAGATAGATGCATTATACACGGCAGGATAGGATCTGTATTTATTTTAGCTGAGGTATGGAGCTCCCTGCATAAAGTCACAAGTTGAAAGAAAAAAACGCGACCACAGTATTTATATCGTGTACAAGAAATAAAAAGGAATTTATGGGTTCATTTGCTTACAAATTTTTTTTGGTCTTTGGTAATGAAAAAAATGATTCTGAACCTAAAAGCCTATCTCCCCTGCCCTGCCTTCTTCTTGTACCTTCAAACTCCTGTTTGTTCAACTAATTAGAATTCATCCGATTACAACAACTATTATTATGACATCAATTTACCCATGATAAGAGTGAGGATGTATGTACATATGTAGCTTTGAAGATAGAGGCTGTTTTGTGTGTGAAGCCTCTGAAAAATTATGTATGCCACTAACGCATTAATTGGCCACCAAAAAAAAATTGCGTAATTAATATTACAAATTGAGGCTTGAGCACGTTAAGCGAGCTGAGCACTGGAAAACATTAATGGTATTATGTGCTTAATATAATGTACGTCCATAAAAAAAAGTTGGAGTCATAAAAGGAGGATGGTTATGGTTTTCAATGGGAAGGAAACATTTCCCTTGAGATGTCATATGGGAGGATGTCATGAAAAAAAAAAGTAGAAGCTAAAAACATAATAGAAAATTAAACGTAAAAAAAAAGCTAGAAGTAAATTATCGCGCATTTAAGCAAAGCTATATGTATGGGTGCTGTATTCGCATGGTCATGGAAAGAGTTGTTGATTTTTATGTGTATAGGCCATAGGCTTATACATATACATACCTAAGTACCTACATACTAACTATTTAATGTATCGTCGTTGAAAGTGCAATACAAGCGCAAGCTATATACATATACTACATACGTAACTTGCGAATTATATTTTAAACAAAACACTGAAAAAATGTCTATTAGTTTTTCCATTGTAGTTTGCAGCGGTTTCACATTCTTTGGAAGCTTTGTTTGAAAATGGATGTAGTTTTCTCCTACGATTTGGAAATCCACGGTTTAAAAATGTTCAGTAGTTCTTTTGTTTAAGTATTGTAAGATGGATGTTCAAATCAAAAAGCTATAAATTTCTTCAAAAGAACAACTACAACTGCACTTCAAAAAATGCCCAGCAAAAGATGTTTGGTTGACCGGTTGACCCGTTGTAGGTTAGAAATTCTTCTATAGTTTAGTACTGACGTTTTATGCAACCTATTCGGAACTGGGAAACCATGAAAAGAATGTGATACAGAAGTGCTTATTTTACAAATTAACGATTTCGATTAGGTCAAAACCAGAAATTAACATTTTCAAAAACAATCAAAACATGAAATCATCACTTTCAAACATGGCCAAAACAAGAAATTAACATTTTGAAAAGCATTCAAAAGTCGAAATCAACATTTTTAAACGAACCAAAATAGAAATTAACATTTGCGAAAAGGCTAAAATTATACATTTTACCCTTTCTAAAAGGCTAAACATAAGTTACTCATAGCTCATGAAGCTTTAGAAACTTCTTTAAAAGTGAAATGTCTCGGCATCTTAGAATACAAAAAAGAGTGAAACATACCGGTAATGAAATAATGATTTATGAAACAAGCTCAACAGCTTGTCTGTTAAAAAAGTACATACAATTTAAAACAATACTTGGCTTTGGCCAAGTGGAAATTTTTGTATAAATGAGAATGAGTTAGTTGTATTTATAAAAGTACTCAAACTTGGTTTTTCATAAATTCAAGTAAAATTTACACAATAAAATTTGCAATACACTGCAATTGGCTATACTATCATAGTACATGGTTTTTCAGTGTTATCGCTCTCATTCACTAAACGCATCTGTTCGGTCAAAATTCCTCTTTCGTTGAATTGGCTGTCCAAACAGCTTCACTCTTAGTATGATTACTATCATTCATTGAAAAACTATAAAATTTTCAGAAAAAAACAATATTTGCATATAAAAAATTCTAACAAAAAATGGAATAATAATATTAATAGAAGTCATGGGGTCCTCAACATTCGATGCTTCACCGATATATAGTAATGAGATGATAATGATTGTTTTGATTTTTAATTTGCAGGTGGAGGAGATAGAGGGGAAAGGGTCGCCGAGTGAGAATCCAGACTCTCCCAATGAGAACAGCTCTGAGGGACAGAGTGGCGGGGGCCGAAGTCATGTTATGGGTGAACATCTCCGGAGAAGTAGTGGCGGGGCTCACGGGGAAAGTTCAAGGAACACGAGTGTCTCCAGTCATTCGGACGCTCAGCCCGACCGACACTCCGACTCCACTGCCAAGACCCACGACTCATCTCGCTCCCCCTCCGACAGTCCCGCTCATCGCTACGGGTAGGTTCTCCTCACACTTCTTTCCACTCAGCCACTACACTATTGTCCCATTCATCATCATTTCAATCCCCACACTCAGTCCCGCCGTCCCATAATCTCATAAACTTTCCAGGTTTCTAATCATCATCACCAGTAATGATTGTGTGGTAAATAATTGTACCGCAATACTCATAATTTCGACACAATTACAGATTACTGCCACAAACTACCACTATGTATGAATAAGCAACGAGTACTATTTCCAACTTTCGATTTCGACTTGAATTTAGTCATATCTCTCCATCATTATGGAAATTTGTCAAACTAGCTAATTAATTAATGATGACAAAACTTTTGAGATTCATTTTAATTTACTTCCATATTATCAGTCATCATTAATAGATAATTTAAATTATGAATTAATTACAATGCTAAGGCAGTAGGCTCACTGTTTGTATCCGTTTGAGGACTATAGTAATTTTGAATTTATTTTGTATTTTGTATTTTGCGGTCATGTAGCGGTCTCGTAATGATAGTACTCTAGTTGATCACTCGTTTGTCAACATCTACATAGTACACAGTCAACAACACAGTGGTGAAGATGAAAATGAAAATGAAAATGACCTTACGAAATTATTTTATGAATCTACATACGTGCACATGTGTTACTACTACTGCAGAAAAGGAGCTTACTCGATCCTGCAGTACTTACGTTGGTGCCTGCCAATGTACATACGTACGTGTGCGAGGATTATACATGTCATGTGTTATTAAATTTATCCTGTATGGTACACTTTGTGTCATTGTTAAGTGCTCTACTATACATTATTATTAGCACTATGGTATGATGGGATGGGATGGGATATCGTTACTGAAGAAGCAATGTGACCGGTCTGTAATTGTGCATACATACAAGTTGTAGGCTGCTCCATATAAACTTGGGTGAGCCTACAGCAAGTAGTGTGAAAATTATAAATAGCCTTTCTCCCTTTAAAATTTGTAAAAATGCAATGTGCCCATTTTTGAAAGCATGAAAAGATGTGGGCGTTTACATTGCATCAATCGGAAGATTTGCTTCCTCAGTAGCGATGTGAAATGGATGTGTTTCTATGGATGAACGGATGGAGTTGTTACATTTGGAATCGTTGACTGACTGAGCGAATGAAGAGGATTCTGTACTAAATACTAAATGCTAAACTCATTTCCAAATTTCCACCCTGGCATAATATAATTAATTTGAGAGTGTGTGACGTGAGCGTGTGTGTGTGTGTGTGTGAGCGAGTGAGCTGGAAGTTGGAACTTTCTGTGGATGCCCGCGCCCCTTAGCAAATCCCTATACTAAAAAGGAAAGCTGCTCTTTTGTATCCATATCCACAGGAAAGAATAGGAAATAGGACTTTGGCCTTTTATTCAGATTATTTTGTATTCAAAACTAACTACCCAGCTACTCATCTAATCTACAGGTATTGCTTCAGTCTATAGACTTAGACCGAGAGACGCTCATTATACGTTCAGTCCGTTGCTTATAGGGACCTATAGGTAGGTGTAGATAGTTCAATTAGAGGGACAGCATATGGTGGCCATGGTGTGGTCGGGTTAAATATGATATTTTACAATGAGTACCTACTAGTACGTTCAATTAACATGTGTGTAATGAGTTCGCCGCCATATAGACATACATACATACATACCTACCTATATGCATATCCATAACCATAGCGTTGGTATTACTGGCTTGCCAGATGCACCGCAATTCTCCGATTCGTTTCCTATTTATAAAATTCGAATGTAGTTTTAGTTCAAAATTGATCCATAATGGAAATATGAAGGTTATTGAAAGATAGTACTTTCACCAACACTTTTATTCGTAGCAAATTATCCGAAGCTAGCTTAGAAGTTCTTAGCAAGCCTAAAAAGCAAAATTTCTTTTACAGCCTCTTTTTGATGGACATTTTGAAAGTAGGAAGCTAACTAGTCTCTGATTCACGGTATACAGTGTGGCGTTGATATTCCTAATACGGTTGATTCTATTTCCGAGGCTCTATGGGAAGCTGCTGCTCCTATAATACTATTACAACTAATGCTATTTTCATTCAGAGACTTTGTGTGTGTGTCTGTTACTGTGTAGATCGGGGAGGATATGCCCGGGTAGCCAAGTGCTGATAGGCATCCGACTGTAAAAGCAGATCGAACCTACCTTACCTACCTATGTACCTACCTGGGTAACTTCTTTTCCTTGATATGATAATAATGTAGATGGGATGGACTTGTTTGTTGTATTTGCACTGTAATTGTAAGTAAAGCCAAGTGAAGTCAAGCCCAGGCCAGGCAAGTAAAAGGCAGCCAACGCCAAAGGAACTCTCTCGTCCTGATAGAACTCTCTCACGAACCCGGAGAAAGCACCTACAGACGACGTGGGTTCACTTCAACGTGTGTTACCATGTAACTTCCACGTCCGCCGGGTCCGGTCGTCGCGGACGTAGGATATCGCCTATAGCTCCGGCTATACTTATAAGTGGATATATCCTTCTCTATAGGAGGGACTCTATAAGCTTTTGTTCATGTTCATGATTAGTTGTCCTCATGGCTGCTATCTCTCATGTGTTTTACAACGGTATCTCCATAGAGCCAATTATTTATCATCCTGTTTCCTCCTAATGGCCCCTAAGTTTTTCTCGCTCGTCTCATCGTGGTTTCGTTCCGTTTCGCCTCGTCTGCTCTGCTATGGTCTGGCCTGGCCTGCTCTGCTTTGGTTTTGATGGCAGTAGCTATCTATATGCATGGAGAGTGTAGTTACAGCATTATGATACTCCATTATAATTGCAAAAGCAAACCAAACCAAAGTACCACCAGCACCAGCCACGCACATGAACGTTATAGCACAGATATACGGGCATATACATACATAACGTAGGTGCATATGTGTGTGTGTGTGTGTGTACATTGCACTGCATTGAATTGCATTGCATGGATGTTGACAGCCAGGGGCTATCAACACTCCTAGGCGCTCCACTATTGAATCTACTCCCTGTCGACAGACAGGAAAAAGAAGGAAAAAAGAGCTAAGCTTATGTAAGCTTGTATTCTGCTCTGTCCGTGTCTGTTTATTGGGGTCTTTCAGTAATCGCATCAGAGAAAAATGGGTTAACGGAAAAATTTAGAGTATTTCAAATATCACATTTTCCCCTTTTTGAACTCGTTTCAATGCCGTTGAACACTTTTTAAAACGTTGCGTTGTTTTGCAGTTTGTAAAAGGAACATTGGGCGTTTTTCACTTTCTAACAACGTTCAAAACATGATTTACACCTTTGAGAAACAGTTTTTTACTGAGCTTTGAAACTTTTTAGAAAATTTTAAAAGTCGGCCATTTAAGTTTTGTTTTGTTTTTTTTCAATACATTTTTTGATACATACAAATTGATAAAAGTGTAATATATGAAAGGTCCCTTGGTTTCTGTGGACGTGGAAGAAGACTCTTGGACTTAAGAGTGAAAGTGAGCCTTCACTTCACTACACTATGCACTATGGTTTGGCGTTGGTTTGGGCTGTGGCGTGTTTTTTTTTATACATAGGTACATACATACAAAGATGGAGAGACTGTGAATAGTGTGAGTGCAATGGGGGCGAAACCTCACAAGTGAAAATTCCTTTTTCGTTTCGTTTCATTTCTCGTTTCTTTTCCTGTAGACTTGTCTCTTGCGCTCGCTCCCAGTCTACATTTCGCTCTCCGACGAACAACCAGTCAAAAATCCTTCACAGGGACAGAGACAGGACACAGACCAGAATACTCGAAATTAGAGCCTTTTCAAATATAGCCTTATCCATACTAGATAGCCCTTCCAGTCAGTCAGTCAGTCAGTCACTCCAAGATCCATCAAATTCTTCCCAATATAATTTAATAGTATTCATCAGCCTTGTTTAGCACCAAGCAGACCCTTCAAATTCTGACAATTAGCCTAGTAAGGATACACCTTGTCGAATAGTTTAGATTCTTATTTAAATTCCTCCTCTTTTTGAACCTCAACCAGAGCAAAATGTAAGGATTAGGGTAGGGAATTAGTACTTTAGGTTTTTATTTTATTTGTTTTTTCTATTTTACTAAAGTGGCTAAGTTTATAACTAATCGTAAGATCGCCTTATGAATAAAAACACAAAAAATATATTTCGAACATACTAAATACTATGAAATTATTGTGGTGGTGGTGAATTTTTGATCGAAAACAGTACATATGCTGCAAATTAGAAAATCATGAGAGTAGCAGCGGATATGCTACTACAGATACAGCTACCTGTGCACGATTTTCCTATGCAATTCTTGGTGGCAATAGTACAGTGTAATCTTACGGATAGTGTTTCAAAGGACGGCCCATTGCTGTTGCTGTAGCTCCTAGTATATTATATAGAAATGTGAAAAAAGTGTTACTGGAATGTGAAAGATACAAATTTTGGGAATTTCAAAACGAGGAAAATAAAATTCTTTCTATTATTTTTGTCCCGTGGTCGGAGTGGACGGCGGTGGATTACTCAAGCCTTCGGGCTACTAATTTCACGTGGAAGGTATGCACACATTTTATTTCAAAACCTACAGTTTTTAAATTAGGTACGTTCTTACTATTACAATTTTTGTTTTTCTTGCCCACTGTTCTGTACACGGTATTCTGTAGGTATGCATAAGTCGCTGTATAAACATTTCAACCAGTGCAGTGGACCAGTACAACTCAAATCTAGTAGAAAGTTGAGTCTACTGAAAATGGGAAAGTATCCTTCCTACTTTATTCATTGGCATGCAATTTCCTCGACTTTGCATAATCAACACAGTGTAATCCCAGCACTGAATTCTAATATGTACCTAGGCACGTTCATAACATCTAGTTTAGTGGATGCTTTATGGGTAAATATCCTCCATCCAGGTGCAGCACACAAGAGATAAAAAGGGGATTAAAACTGAAACAAGAGTGGAGAGGGAAAGACGGGAGATGGGAAAGACGGAAGAGCTTTTAATTTGGGACTTTAACTGTAATCACCGTCACACCAGGGGATATGCGAGACACATTTCCTCCATTCATTTTCGGCCTTCTTCCCTTTTTGTTTTTTTTTTGGGAACTAATTTTTATGAGATTCAAAAGCAGTTGCACTTCCTAGGCTTACAAGTTAGAGATCTTTCTACGCTATTTTTATTACCTAATTTATGTAGGAGAGTAGCTACATAATTGTAATTACCCACTAATTTCGTATAACGTATTTCGTTTAGGTTCCAGGGGTGCTATTTCAAAGATTGAGTTGAAAAAATTCCGTTTTCCTATCTTGGACTTGCTAAAACCCCCGGAAATTATTTGAAATAGGAACTAATTATTGTAATTTAGGTATATTTTTTGCATTAAGCTTTTCGAAACGGTAATATATATCTAGTTTACATCTTTTTGAAAATGTTAGGTTCCTGTTTTGCCCTTTTTGGAAATGTTAATTACTTGTTTTGACCGTTCTGAAAAATGGTAATTTCCTCTTTTGACCTTTTTTAAAGTGTTATTCCCTATTTTTAACTGGTTTTGAAAAGGTTAAAGGTTCAAAACTTTCTATTTGTAATTTCTCCACTTACTTAAAAGGTACGCGCTTATCTAGCAGCTGCCAAGCCCTTGCAAGACAGCGGCATCAATAACCTCTATCTTACATTTTTCTGGAAAATCCAAATAGAACTCTACCAAGCTATCACATCGATGTGCATTTTTTACATTTAGCTTGTATGTACCATGAATAATTACCTGCATATGTAAATGACATTATTGGTAAACCCTTAAAGCATCCTGTCCTGAAGGAAACCCAACATACCGCCATTACCAATCCACTAAGGCGCCTTGCAAATATTAAGTTATTATTTTTTAAGTCGTTACCACAATAATTCCTCTCTAAAAAAAATAAGCTATTAACGTGTCCCTTAGAATCGTAATGAAAAAACAAATGGATATTTAAAATATTTAGAAGAAATGCAGAATAATAACAGGATACAGTTCAATGCTTTCTTCCAGTTTTTTCCCATGACTTAATATTTAAAATGCCCCAAATGGGGGCCCAAATGTAACGGTGATTTGCATAGTAATAAAATTCAAGGGCTCTTTGGATTGACTGAGACTAGGAGACATGTGACATTGACTGAGTTGAATAAAATCTGGCCGATTTTTCCTTCTTTCTGTATCATTAGGAAAATTTCGAAATTCGGGGACTCGTACTTAGAAAAGCCGAAAGGATTAGGCTGATGTTGACATTTAAAAGTAAAATCAATGGAATGTAGTACCTACCTACTAGCCGTAGATAGGCAGTGTCACATATTTCCTAATCAGGTGATAAAATTCACTCCTCCAAAATAGAGAAAGAAGGCGACAGATTTTGCTCTAATCGTTCCCTTCATTTTCTCCTTCTCTCTCTCTCTCTCTCTCTCTCTCTCTCTTTCTATTTCCTTGACCTGAATACGAATTACGAATTACGTGGATTACGAAATCAAAAGCAAAACCATAGTGAAAGCCGTAAGGTGAAAGCAGAGCCATACACACACGTTTTTATTTGGCTTTGACTTTGGATCTAGTACTTCAGTATCCTATTAGCAGCAGCGTATTTAGCAAAGAAAATAAGCAAGCTAGCTACCATCTCTCTTTGTAGGAAATTTAGTTTTAATAAAATTATAAAATATTAGGTTATTAGGAAAGTGGTTTCCAATGCCTTGCATTGCATTGATCTCAAGCTCTTTAAATGAAACAAAATTTCAATTGAATTTATTCTTTAAAAACTTTGCTTTCTCGGAAATATTCCTTGGTTCGCCACTTATGCAACCAATGGAATACAAGAGCATCGAATAAATGGAATTTAACAGACCATGAGTCATTCTGATTCGGTTTTGCTTTCTCGCTCACTATTCCCGATCGTGTAGGTGTGGGTTCCCTTTGAATTCCCTTTCGACTTTACTGATAGTTAGGAGGTGAGGGTGCGTCCGTCCGTCCGTCCGTTGCGTTGGTCTGTCGGCCTTTCGCTGTCGCTGGGCTCGTGGGTTTGTTGTAGTGGGTATGTATTTTAAGTAATTGTGTTATTTGCATAGAAATAGACGACAGATGGACGGGCTGGTGTGGTGGAGGAGCTGTATTTGGAATTGAAATTGGAATTGGAGGAGAAAGTAAATGTGAATCTAGTGTGTGTGTGATGTAGTGTAATAGAAGAGAGAGAGAGAGAGTACACGCCTACAAATACATCGTGCTTTCGAGTACACACACAAACTACTACAGCCACAACATCAAGGTACGTACATGGGATGTATGCATGAACATACCATTATCTGGGTTGGCTGCTGCCGTGAAATGAAATGAGAGTAATCGTGTGGCACAATAACTGAAGCTAAAGGACTAAGGATCAAAATAATATGGCTCATTCTGCTGCTGCAAAGATCCGTAGACTCCTGCTAATGTATGCACATGGTTGTGACAGTAGTGCAGCGGCATAGAGGCATATACCTATAGGTCATAAGGTATAGATACCCGGTTCGTCAGTCATCCTATATTGTATTGTGACAAGGAAGGCGCGTTAAGAAAATTGCTCCAATGCTAAAATCACCATTGCCTTTACTATACAGTACAAATACGCTCGCTGAAATTAGGTCTCATGGGTTAGGAAGCAAAAGGAGATATTTTAATACGTTTTAAACACCGGAAGTTCTTTCAAAAAGTGCAAAGTTCCAATTTGTACGTTTTTTTGAAAAATATGAAGGGAACCATTTTCTCACTGCACTGGGATACTGCTCCGCTTTTCTTTTAACTCTTTACTGATATGAGTATAGTATTGACGTAGAGGGTTATTTTATTTTGCTTCTTAAGTAACTGTGTAATGATTTACTTTACATACACTTGCAATCCTATTTCCCCATGTATACTTGGGAATTTAACTTTATTTCATGTTTGTAGGCATCTAGCTCCACTGATATTTTCACCACCTGCAGCTTTTCATTTTATTTTGTAGACTTTTCTCGTTTTTAAGTCCACTACAAAACCATCAACCGTACCAAGATGTGCAGCATCCAATAATGCGTGTGTGCGGGTGATACGCACGTGTAAATGACTGCTAAAGGATTTTTCGTGGGGAAAGCAAGAGGTTATTTGTATGTATAGGCATATAATTACAAGTTGTTTACATGAGCACATAGGAGCCTATGCCTACATTAGCATTGCATGAGCTATTAAGCAGTAGTTACTGTAGCATGTACAGCCCAATCTACTCATGTATAGGGACACTGCTCTTTCTGAAGAATAGATCTGTAGATGCTTTTCCTACTTGTGTGGTTTAATGATTGTTTCCTGGCTTCCGAGAAAAACAGAGACAGAGAAACAGACGGTGCAGTCGTGTGGTGCTGGTGGTGGTTGGGTGCATTATTCGGTTGACAAAATGCCGAAACATTATGAGAAAGGCAGGTGGCCTTGTGACGACAGCCACGACATACTTGCAGAGTGCATTAAAACAAAATATGGTAAAATATGTACGGAAAGGGCCGGTAATGTGATAGACATTGATATATAGACTGTAGATATAGGGCAGTATAGTGACCACACGCTGATAGATAGAGACAAAAAACGGGTCCCGGAAATCCAATTGTCCCACTGAAGTGGACACTTGAAATTTTATAGGAATTTTATTAGGGACTGCAGAGCTACAATATTGACCGTTTAATGACTTTCGGAGATGCAATAATTTTAATAGAAAGCCTTCCCTCTTTAATGCACTATGTTACTACATGGACATTTTTTCGTCTGTCGTCAAGCTAGAGACTATTTTCAAGAGCGGACCCGCAGATACTTTGCCCATTAGGTCCCTACATACATAATGTTGGACCGAATTTTGTTTTGTAAAACCAGTGCTGCCAGGAGTTGCTCCGAAGTTTGAAAAGTGGAGCTTGTAGTTAAAAATTTATAAAAATGTTTAATTAATTATTTTGTGACAAAATCCCTTCGGTTTTTCTGACTTTTTTTAATCCCTACCTTTTAAAATAGGCTCAATTTTTGAACTCTCACTGGTCACTAGTCAGTCTGTGTTCGGAAATTGGTAGAATTATATATCCCATTACTATCATATTTTTTATATATTTTATTATGGATATGGATGCCTGATACCGTTATCCGTTATCGTATCGTCACTGTAACGATAGTAGTAGACATAGTGTAGAATATTACCTAGGTCCATCCGGTCTTGTAGAGACTTTTCTGCCAAGTCAGTTTTATGAAACAGTGAAGACGATGAGATAACGTGTTACTTTTATGATTGCTATTACGATTATGATTACGACTGCGATTGGGAGAGCTCAATGACGATTTTCCATGGGACTTCTTTTCCCTTTTTCTAATTGTAATTGTATAATAGCAATATTGATTTTTTTTAATAACTTCCTCATGACAAGTATACATAGATATTTGTTTTTGCTTCTATTTTTTAGTGCCGACGAGCCTTCTTAGATCTGGAAATATGGTAACGTAAGCATAGTAGAGTTATTGACGGTGGTTTCAAGGCTAATGTCGATGCATCGTGTCAGTAATTGTAATATTTTATCGGATGGGTCGATGGGTGGTAGATAATATCGTTGCTTAGGAAGCAAAGTTGTGACTAATTTGAAATACTTCAAAAAGAAATTGATCTGACCTGATTAATTAGTATTGATTTGTAGACATAGGTACTTCAAAAGTGATATTTTTCAATTTCAGATCGAATCTGACACATTTATTGTAGCAATAGGAAATACTGTAGGAGGACTGAAAAGTAGCAATTCCTATTTTACTATGTATTCACGTAGACACATTCTGTGTGTACAGATAAATGAAAAAGTAAGACAATATCGACATATTGGGTCGTCATTTTGAGATAATGTTTAGTGACCCTATTCAAACATTTATTTTTGGCTTTTTCATCCCTTTCGTCTCGACTTTTTTTTTTCTCGCAGTAAATTGTTTAGGGAGGAGAAAGGAATTCTGGTGTGTACACTCTGATAAATGAGGAAACGCCTTTGAGTGAAAGGAAATGGAATTTTTTTTTATTCTGTCTTTAGTTTAGTTTAGATTTCCTTCGTCGTCTCCTTCTCCTTGGCGGAGTTCGTGTTTGGTTTAAATGATGCAAGTGAGAAAGTTGTTTACTGATCCATGATGAAACGATTGGGCTTTTCAAACCAATTCCGATCCAAAAACCCACACCAGCCAAGCCAAGCCAAGCCAAACCAAACCAAAGCCCAGCCAAGCAACGAAGAAACTAGTTTCTTTGAAGGCTTCTGTGCAGCTGGAGTACGTACTACCGCAATCCTCCGACTATAGAGTCACTAGACGACGCTCATGCTATTAAAAGTTGTACAAACTTCGCATTAATAAACCTCTTCTTAACATTTGTCTGAATTTTTAATACTTGTGTTTACAGAAATTAACGTTTAGAAAAAGTAATTAAAAAAACATTACTTTCAAAAATGTACATTTTAGAAATATTCCTCATTATGTTTATAGAAATTATCGCTAGAAGTCTACACACCTCCGTCTATTTGTATTGGTAATTTTCCCCTTAAGCTAATTTTGGAAAGCTAGTCGTAGAAAGCCGGTACTATCTTTCGTGTAGACGTAAAGGTAGGTACATCAGTAGGTATGTATGCATATGATTAGTCTAGTTGCTGTTTGTTGGTAATGGTACTGGCTTTCGTGGATGGAATTGAAGGTGGATAGAGCTTGTGATAAAATAAATGGGCAGACTAGAGAGACTTGAGACTAGACACATACGGCAAGATTATGATTGCGACAGGCACCACACACACCGCCTCACCCAACCCAGCCGAGCCGTGTGAGAAGGATAACTTTTTCTATATTTACCTTGGATTCGATTTTGGAAGGCATAGATAGGCCAATATGCCATCATCTGGGTCTCTGTATGTCTCTTTCCGTAATAATATTGTCTTATAATATAAATGTTGGTGGGCAAGAGGTACTGGTATTCGGAGGGAGCTGGGGATAGATTGCAATTTGCAATAGCAATTGGTTTATTGGTTTGGATATGTAGGCGTGTATCCCATGCTATATCTATATGCGTATAGCTAACCACTTTTACCTTTTGCATTACATCCTTTCTCCGCTCCTTTCCCCAGCCATAAGGTTAACAAAGCCATATGTACATATATGTAGGTAGTGCACTCAAATCTATCTTCTTCAGCCTTTGGATTTGGAGCCTTACAAATACTACGTATTTTTAGATGGGCCAAGCTAAATTCTTTCATAAAGTTTACAACCATGTTTTATTTACCCTTTTTAAAAATAAGAAAAAACAATTTTAGAGAGATTGCAAAGGCAATTAGTATTCTTATAGTAAGTAAAAAATTATTATTAACTTCGTCAAAATAGGCTAAAGAAATAGAAAAGGCTAAAGGAATTATTTGTGCAGAGCTATATTATGTATCCACTATATGACGTAATGACTCATGACGTAATAATGGGGAAGCCCCTTAACCTCATAGACAGGCTGGTACAGGTATGTAGCTGGATATTATAGAGAATGAGATAACACGATAACCTTTTTAAGTCAATCAACGTTCACGTTCACGTTCCCGTCTTTTTCTCGAGCCCACACAGCAACTTCAAATTAGCTACGTACGTGAACTCTGGAATAATTCGAGGCTCTTCGTAGACAATTGGTTGGTTGGTTGGTAGAGACTGAGTGAGCCCAACGTCGCCTTCTTCATTTATCTATTTCGGGGAATCAGGTGGCTCAAGAAGCAAAAGGACCCTTTCCAAGTTTTACGAAAATAAATTGCCCTGTGGCACAACACCGATGTAGACTGTTTTACACATTTTGAAAAATCGGCAAATAAAATCCACAAATTGAACTTTTGGAAATACAGCTACACGTGGATACGACGTTTAGCACTTTTTAAGAAAAATAGTCAAAAGCAGTGATTTAAACGTGCCTCTGTATTTGAGCGTGTGTTCTGTGTTGGTGGTGGGGGTAAAGATGGACTTGGAATTTCAGAGAATAACTATTTTGCATCTTCAGGGTCGACCGTCTAATGCCTGGCTTTGCTTGACGTGAGTCTTGAGAGTTATGTAAGTTGCGTTGGGAAACTTTGGTTTTCTTTCAAGGTGGTTTGGTAAGGGCTTGACATGGTTTGGTTTTGGTTCTATTTCTCAGTACTTGTGACCACGCGATCTCATCTCCAGTCTTTGAGTTGTTGAGGAAGGAAGAAAAGAATTTTCCACGAACGCAGCTTGTCTTAACATGACAAGGCAAAGTCAGATGAATGAAAAGCTGTAAGGATTGGAAAAGAAAGCATATTCGCTGTGCTTTCTCCTTGCGTTGAGTCAAATGACTATGCTTTCACATTTCATTCCTACTACCAGCTGTAGACTGGTAATGATAATATTTGTCAAAAATGATCCATTTTAAATAGGTAGACAGTATGCTCTAAAATACTCGTTCCTTACAACTAGTTTATGCTAGTCTACTCTACAAGAATTTACAATAGCTAAAGTGAAAGTTTAAAAAAAGTTGTATGTATTACCTTAGTCTACTGATGTATAGTATTGTGCTTTTTAATTTAATTTAATTTTTTTTAAACTCACAGTAGTAGTGCACACACCCAGATATTTTGCCGTGGATCAGTAGCTCCTAGTAGAGCAGAGAGTAATTATGAGTGGGTAGGTTGAGTAGTTCCGTACCCATACGGAAGCTCGTAACATGGCAATATTGTAAGTACCCATGTTTAATCAATTAGTTTGTTAAAATGGCACGCAAGGTGGTTAGAATAATGGGAGTAATTTGAGTGGATTTTATTGTATTATTTTATACGCTCCTTGCACTAGAATGTGGATAAGTACGCCAGGGACGTACATACCCGCAGTCAAGGATTCAATCCATAATTATTGTAGCTGCCCGTATATACGGCACGGACAGTAGATGGCTACTACTTGGTATGGTAGTGTGCATGCCTTCAGTGGCAAAGGCTAATATATAGAATATTTATGTGCGATAATTATAGTCAGAGCTTCGCAAATGTACGAGGAGGAATTAGGAGAGCTGTAGACTAGCTGTTATAATATTATTTTGACTTGACATTTAACTTGAGCCATCGTTTAAGCTGTCATGGAAATGTTCCATGAAGATGAAATATACAGTGTGTTCATTATAGTGGTCTTTAATGCGATGGCATGACTTATCTATAAATGCTACTTTCTCTCTCTCTCTCTCTCTCTCTCTCGACATATCTCTGTGGCTTGGGCTTTCGTTTTGCTTGGGGGCATCTGTAAATCACGCGTAGACTGATCACACATTTTCGACACATTTTGTTTCATTTGAATACTGAATACACTAGCTTCAGTGAAAAGTGTTTGCTTTCTCCAAATTCCCACTTTCTCCACGCCCCTCTTTCACCGCATGCGTAATTTATGGACGGCCCCTTGTCTGAATCTCTCGTCGTCCTTCTATCCAAAGTGGATGTGAAGTAACTTATTGATTAACATAATGAATGCGTTGAGCAAACAGACAGGGCAGACTCCGACCAGCGAGAGAGATAGAGAGAGAGAGAGAGAGTGAGAGCCGGAAGTAATCAAGAGGGAAAGAAAGAGTAGAAGGGCGCAGTGAGCTCAACTCATTGTTATAACAGGACCAGAGTTGGAATTCCTATGGGCTGCACACATCGGCTGTCGCAAAACATTACATTTCCAGAGTGAAAACAGTATCAGTAGACAATTTTCACACAATTACGTACAGTAAATCTACGATTAGTCACCGGAGCATTCTTAAATAGGTTGTTGAGCTTCAACTAGTGAAATTCTTGTAGATTTTGAATTTTACTTGCCGTTTTTATCAATTGCTATATCAAATAATTACATTCCAATATTTTACCATTTTTTTTTATTTTCTTTTTCGGCCTGGGGCCAAAAAATTCATTTAGCCAAAAGTTAATAGTCTGTACGTTCCAGTATTAGGAATGTTCCTTCCTTCTGTGCGATGATGCGAGATTTGCGGTATATTTTGTTGGCATGCATAAATACTTATCCATATAACCTGCTTGGGACGTATGTTGGGCTCCAGTGAAGGATAACGGCGGGGACAGCGTGTGTGCCTGGATGCGTGCATTAATGTCATGTGACTGGAAGTGGAACTGAAACTGAAAGACTGGGTCTTGACTGGTGCTTCAAAAGGAGGTGGAACAAATGGTGTACCTATGTAGAGACTCCCATATATTACAATTACATCCATGTGCAAGGTTGCCTGCCTATGTTTAAAGTATCTAGGTACATACATAACTATCTTTCCCTTTAATTTAATGCTGAAAAAGTGAAAACTTAATTTATGGACGCCTCTTTATAGGAATTGCGGAGACAGGAGAGCCGTGACTGGAAAATGAGCTCATTTTTTTTCTCTCTATTTTTATGTGTAGACGCTGTCAGTCTCACATTAACACATGATCAACTCTGAACTCACGCACACCCTCTCCCTTCAAATCCCTCATGACATTTCATTAATTACATCATCAGTCATTTTATAAAGAATTTACATTAGTACCAGCCAGTTACTTCTATTAATGTACCTGTGTATTAGACGTCCCAGTATCCTTCACGCCTAGGCAGAATAGATGGAGGTAGAAAAGACCAGGAAAGTGCTTCAACTTTTACTTTTTTAGTTTCTAGGCTTTGTTTTTACGAATGTGGCATCAACGCTCAGGCATTTGCAATTCGTAATTCGATAGTTTAGTGTCACAAAAAATAAATGAATCTTGAAGTAGATTGTAAAAAAGTGTAAATTCTGGTCTCGTTACAGTTCATTAAATAATTCACAGCTTCCCATTTTTAACACTGATAATAATATTACAAAAAAAACAAATTTTAAAATAGCCTTTGCACGGAATATTCTACTATAGAATCCCATTTTTTTTTAAAACTGTGGATCGTAATTGAACAGCTCTTTAATAAAGAAGCATATTAAAATCAAAGAATAGTTTCGACGAACGCTGTGTCTTTCTGTCCTATTATCTGTACAACTAGTATTTCTGAAATACTAAAACCCGGTTTATGTATCTAGTAATTCCTGTTGAACTTGTCGTTAGTATTTCTGAAATAATTTCCACGTTATTTTAATCCGATTTACGGTTTTATGGCAATCCTTGTAATTGCATACATGACGTCAGTCATTTCTAAAATTATGGCTGTCTGTGCTACGACTGTGGGCACATTTCACTGTAGAGTCTAGGTATGTACTTGAACTGTACATTATTCAATCTGTAATGCTGGCGAACACAATATTTATGTATATACATCAAAGAGTAAACGTGTTGTTGTTTCCTCCGCTTCACAGTTCACAGTACACTGATCCTTGGTCCCAGTCCCAAAGTACCCGAGTAACGATTTGCATAGTGCATAGTAATCGTGAGGGCTATAAGTACCGACTTCCGGCATTTCCGGTTCTGATGAACCGCCCTTAATTGAACAAGAAACTACCTACCTACGCCATGGGTAGTTAGCTCCATGTTTTTAATTAATGAAGAACGATCAAGCTTGACAAATTTACATGCATTTATGGTAAATTGCTAATTCATGACAAGGCCGTCCGCCGTGGGCAACCGAGGGGGAATTTATTTTATTGCCTATCCACTAACTCCTATAGCAAATGTATTCTATACTATCTAAACTCTACTAGCTCGTCTAATTCTCCTCTTAATTTCGTACTACCTGTACACTTTAAAAGCCACTTCGTAGATGTACGTATTATTCATAGTTACCAACTTACACAAGAGAAAGTTGAAGAGTTACGTCATAGAATTTAGATAGGAATCAAATGGAGTTTGAATCACTGTAAAACATTGTATTTTTGCAATTCTAAAACGTCCAAAACGTGTATTCTCCGAAAACACAGTAATAATTTTTCAAAAAGTCAAAAAGATTGTAGTTCTAATTGATTCCAAACAGTGTAAAACATGATATTTGCCTATATCTGTCTAAAACAAGCTATAAAACTTGTTTGTATCTCTCACACTTTTCAATGACGTAATTAGCAGACTTCTAATCTCATCCACATACGAGATACGAATCTATACACACGTTTAAAACATTCCACTGGAGCATCTAATTAAGACTTACTAAGACCCAACCAACAATGCAATGTAGCATACCATACTACCGTGCTTCATTACTAAGTTGTGTAGTATACATAAGTACTTACCAGTAGCGAATCCCAAACTGTAAAATGAAATAATTAATTGAAAGAATTTTAGACAGGTTATTGTAGAAAGTGCATGCAATGAAAATAATGGTGGTTTAGATAATAGCGTCGATGACGGCAGTGGCAGCAGCAAAGGCTCGCCTCGGTCGTTCCTTTGTGCTCTCTCCATTCCATGAAGTGAAAGCAATGACGTTCCCAGTATGTATGGCTTATTATTTAAATACTTTTGTAGCATGTACTACGTGGGTTAAGGGGGAAGAAAGGCTTTTCTCATAATGCGGGTATGAGAGTGAATGGGGATGTATGTGACTGCTATTGAATGGGTTGTTCAGTTCCACAGTGTTGAGGTTTGAAAATGGTTGAACATATAAATGTGAATGTAAATTTGTATGACGGGATGATTGGGAATATAATGTGAAAGTTTGAAAGGTATTCTAATTATAGAGTGAATGAGGAAATAACCAAGTATGAGGATTAAAACTTGGAACGGATAGATACATATATACACCTACTACCTACATGCCTAATGACTCCTCATACAATAGGGGCCTTAATGAGTATTGTGTTTGCTCTCTGTCCATGCACTAGCCTTACACATACTGGATTGGACAGATTAATGAGCAGCGCACCCAATCACCCAAATATTGAAAAACACTAATAATGATATAAAATGTACAAAACCTTTCTTTTTTCTAGGTGAAAACTAATGCTATAATTTTATACTAATACTATTGACTAATATATACAGTGTGTATTTAATGTAATGAACAATCAAAATGCATCAAATGTGGGCGAAATATGATAACACATTCATTTACTTACTAATAGTAAGGAGATGTTGTCCAAGTACAAAACAACATGGAAGTTTGTCAAATGTGTTTGGTCTTGACTGACTGTGATTCTTGTGATTTTTGCGCATTTATAAATTGTTCCAAAATGGAAAACTGCATTGACTTGTTTTTGAATGAAAATGAATGGACATGTTTTTTGATGTGAATTATTGAAAAAAAAAATAAATGGGAAAAAAAAACAACAAAAAAGTTGGTCATTATATTTCAGAATTGAGCCGAGATCTAGATCAAAAAGTGTGGGTGAGCAACAATGGACAAATCTTCGAGCTGTAATGGCTTGGTATTCTCGACTTAGGAGGATTAAGAGGTACTTACTGTCTCATCTCATGTCACCAAAAGACTTATCTTGCAAATCCTCTTATCTTGCCATCTTTATCTGTACCTTCTTGAGTCCCAAGCTATGCTCTGTACACATAGATACACCTTCTTGAATCTTCTCTTCGTGTACATCTAAACGTGTGACCCAATTGTACCCGCCTTTTTCTCGTCTAGTATTATGGCTCCTTAAGGAATCTATCTCTATCTGCCTTCTATATATCTGTATATAGGAACTATATGCATACTATATTATGAGTACTATGTATATCCATGTCTCCTCTAATTATGTTGAGTCGAGTCTTTGATCTTTATCTTTGATTTTGTTTTTTTTTGTATTATAGTAAATTAAAACGATTGCTTTCCTTTTCTCTTGATTTTTGTTTTACCACCAAGAAAAAATGAATATAGAAAGCTTGCTAGTTGTATACCTGTCCAGCCTTCGCCAGTCATTTACCACGCCCCGCCATTACAGTTTCTCCTTATACCATAAATTCACGGCTGGAAAATACTAATTATGTTTCGAATTGCACCCACTATCACTTGGACTACATTGAGCTTTGTAAAATTAACTAATATGTGAAAGTTACTTGAAATTATCTAATTAACCCTATTTTATTAACTCTGCCTTGTTAAGAGTTTATTGTATCCAAGTCTTTTTACATTTTCCCAAGCTTTTCCAATATTTACATAAACCAAATTAACTAATTGCGGATTTTATTACAAAAAAGAAAGTAACTCTTATTGCACTAAAAATTAGGGCTATCTTTTTATTTTTGCATTAAGGCATTAATTAAAAATTTCTTAGCTGAATTTAAGTCATTTCCCGTAGGTATATAGTATATTAGTTATATAGTAGCAAGCTTGTATAATTAGTTATAATTAATATTCAAAAGCATCTTGTACATAGTAATATAGGTATGGCATAGGTATTTTAGTATGCACCCTATTTATATCTATGTCTATCTATCTACACACATAATTCGTAATTATCCCTGTCTTAGTATATCCTCCGTAAACGCTTCCAACCTACTTCTGACCTTTCTGTTTTTCTGACGCTATGACTTGTCGACCTGTACAGTACAGTGTATAACCAACGACTCATGTCCATTGACTATATGCAAGCATATATGTAAGCGCCTATACTACCTCCCTATGTGTAACTCTTAACGCTCTGCAGTGTATAATAAACTAATTGTAAGAATAAGTACAATACATAATACATATGTATATATATCCAAGTAATCATCTGTATACCGTTGACTTACCCATGCCGTGTGCCCCCATAATTTGCCCTGCTGATGTCTGGTCTCTCTGCCTTGTGCAGTCAAGTGTGCATACTGTATCGTGTAAAAAATAACCAAGCGCAGACATTTACAGCGTATATGTCACTCCATACGTGTACATATAAAATTACACCATCCTCGTGTGTAGCTCTCCCTCGTCTACCTGAAATCTAATAATAATTATGTGTGTCATACTTGTGTAAATACCACACTGTTTTTTCCATTAGTGTTGGGAGCCTTTCAATTATTACTTTGGCGAAAGAACCATTCTATCGTAGTACTTTTGTCAAAAGACTCGAATCCTCTCCTACCGCAAAAGGTAATATTTGCAAGGCTCCTTGACCGTTGACCCGCTGAGTGAGCACATTGAACTGCTCCGAACACTCTTGTGTCTCTCCTTATTGTCTATACTATTCCAGTTTTGATGGATCCAAGTCTTTCGTTTGTATACCATGTGCGTGTATGTACATATGTATGTATAACACAATATTATCCGTAACAACACGTATCAGCCATCACGTAACTCACTGACAGTGCCATACTTGTATGTTATTGTTAGTGTCTACCTATATCTATAGCTGTATCCATATCTGTGTGATCATAACCATAATCATAAATCTTGACGTGGCAACCACCCAGGATGAAATTGAAGTGAATATAGAAGTGTATATAGTAAAAATAGTGCAAATCAAGTCAGTCAGCATTCCCTATTATGCACCGTAAATTACCCTGCAAAAAATAGTGGTCAAAAAACCATAAACCTTAACTCATTTGTCTCATTCGTATTTTGTGGATACTGTGGTGAAAGTGCTATTTTTATTCCTTTTCTATTGGTCTGTCTATACATGTGTGTAAGTATCTTGTGATTTATGACTAGTACAAATCTCATTCTAATTTCTTTTGGTGCAGTTTGTGTATTTGTGACAGTAGATGCATTTAGTTTAGTGTCCACACAAAACGCCATACGTTATGATATATAACCTGATGATTGTTTGTGTATTTGGAAAGGCTAATTTTGTTGGCTATGGCAATGGATAGATGCTTTTGATTTTTGCTAGCACTTACTGCCGGAGAAAGCCAAATGTAGTTGCTTTTGAAGTATTTTAATTACAGAGGGATGCTTTATTTGATATTTGAGTTTTGCTCTAAATATAATTTGATTCCGCTCAACTTTGATATTTGATGGATTTGTGAATGTTGCCGTACTAAAATGTTTTGGGTAAATACAAATATTTTGTACACTAGAAAATCCATACATTTATTACTTATTATTCATAAAAGGTAAATGTTGCAGATGGATTAGAGACTTTACTTGGAAAGGAGTCGCTTGATACTAAAATAAGATTATGGATATATGCAATTTATAAAAGGAAATTGATAATTGGATAATTTTGAAATTTGAATGCTCTATAGCTTTTAGATTATTTCTAGGAAAATATCTTTCAATGTTGAGTGAAACCTTTAGATTTGGCATGTGACCGCTGCGTCTGTCTGTCTCTCAACTTTTGTGGTAATTAATCCTATTTTGATGCACAGCCATATAGCTAGTTACTTAACTTAATTATAGACGCATATAGAGTGATATTTGGTTTGGATACATCAATACTATGCTCAGACATCATTGCATATTTACATCTACATATACGGTGCTATACATTTTAATTCATTGGGCCTCGCAAATATTATGCCTCCATATGATTTAGCGTGGGACAGGTCTTTTAAAAATGGCTAAATAATATTTTCACGCTTTTTCAAAATGAACTTCCAAGCATATTGGTGGTTTTCGAAAACGTAAATTATAATACAGGTTACGTAAAAAAGTGTCGAAAAATGAATGCATTATTTTCAAAAGTGCAGGGCAAGAATGTAATACTTTTAGCAAGTGTACAAACAGGAATTTAACGCTTTCTAAAAATTATTGAACACGAAAGTATGTGGAAAGGCCCTTTTATTCTGCTAGTCTAATACAAGCACTTTTCTCTGCTCACAATCAAATCCGCTAAAAGGAATGATTTTGTCAAATGGCCATGGCCATTTGATATTCAAATGATCAAATGAATGACTTGTCTTGAGGCAAAAAACCATCAAAGCTGAGTCGGCTCTCTACTAAAAGGTTCCAGACATCAGATATGCTTGTAGTTTCTATGTTGTATAGCCTATATAGCATAGGTATAATAAGTGCATTGTATTTAAGCCTTACACGATGCGATGATCTCCAATCACAGTCTCATTATTAAGTACCATCTATTGTAGGTATATATAGATAATGCAACCAACGGTATTGTGCAGTGCACGAGCTCGCATAGTAATATGTACATAGTACAATAGGCACCGTAAATGCTGGATTACTTTCTCCGGGTGAAAGTTGTCAGTTATGCTAAATATTCTGACACTATACCATTATCGAGAAAAATGTTTTCAAAGATCTGACTCTACCTACGCAAAGAATTTCTTATACACGTCAAGTTTTGTATATATGTCTAGTTTTGAAATAGTCAATAAATTCCTCAGGCCAATTGAATTTGCACGGTACCCAGATATTCTGTGTGCCAGAGCCTCCGTTGTTAAAATTTGAATTGGGATTTGGCTGCGGCTTTTCCATGAATTAGGATTCGTTCTAGCTCTCGTTTAGTATGCCTACTACACATATTGATCAATAGGTTTGCTTGCTATATGACGTCCTTCGCGTCGGTGTCAGTGTCGGGGTTGATAAGGATAACTGATTGTGAGCTCTGAAATAACTGACAAAGACCATGGAACGGAGTAAACTTCAACTCCTGTACGCTGCAGATTCCCTACTGACTCTGAGACTAAGGCAGAAAGGCAGAAAAAGGAATGCAGTACAAAACACAGACTACGACCAAGCCGAGCAAAAGAGAGCCCGAAAGGAAAGCCAAGCAACTGCACTGCAATCCAACGCAGTGCAATAGGGAAAAAAAGGATAATGCGAAAGACACAATCCAAGTTAAGTTTGCAGAGTTTGCAAAGCGTTAGAAATACTTTCTACTGGGAGGTTACATAAAAGACGTAGCCACTTTCATTTGCCCTCTGTGTAAACTATATGGATGACCTAAAGGGTTCTTCCACCACGACGTCAAAAAAAACTTTTATTGTAAAAGTGGGTTTCTAAGCGCTTTAAAACGTTAATTCAATTGGTGGAAAACAATAATAAACTTTTGAAGCTTTTTAAAATTGCTAAATTTTTGTTTTACACTTTTGAAAATAAGTAATTCATGTTTAGACACGAAAGATTTTTGAAAGCCCTTTTTCATATTTTGCTACATACTAGTTAGTAGAACCTCTATTTAATTTGAAAAACTGGTACACTTGTTATTAGGCTTTTTTAAAACCCGTGTGTTTGAACCCAAGTGCCCAGTTCAAATGATGTAGCATTAGAAATGCCCCTAAGTAAGAGATTGGCTGGAGCTGTAGAGGTGTGTGTGTGGATGAAGTCGTAGGAGTAAAAGAGGAAGCAGTATAAATAGCAGCAGGAGGCGGGTGCGCCAAGTGGCTGTGATAAAGCAACGGGAAAAAGAAGAAAGTTTCAGATTGGAGAGAGATGGAAAGAAAGAAGGACTGGGTAGAGGAAGGGCTGTAGATGGACCGTATATGTGTCCGTGGAGATGGAGGCTGGAGAAAGTTATCGGCTCCTTTTCTTTTTATTTGTTCGCTCTGTTTGTGAGAAATCAATACATCTGATTGTCACTCTTGATTTTGCACGCTCTTCTCCACTCTCTCCACTTCCACCCGCGTCCCTTTATTTTATGTCTTCAATGTACAGGCTCCACTACTACGTGAACGACTCTCCTAGACAAATATGGAGCAATCGTGGGTTAAGATGCAAAATAGGACCAATTCAATTAAGACTAATTGCAACGAAACACATATATGTATGCATCCAAGGACACCCACAAGCAAGTGCACCCAAATCCCATAATTTGTTTGAAATTTTCTACATTGTGCAATGCAAGAAGTACATTTTTTGGTGAGGTACAAATTGCTTTATTTAAGTGATAAATGTCCTGGTTTACACTTTTACAAAAGCTGCGAGGTGCGCCATTTTTCTTCTTAACCCTTAAAATACAGCAAATTGGAGTACTTTCACTTTCAATAACTCCTAGACACTACACATCGGTACGTATGTACGCAGTGCTGCAACATCTAGGGGCGTAGGTCCGTGTGGCTGTCTGCCTTTATCTCTATCATTCTCTCCCCCTGCCTTCTCATTTTTCTTTACTTGATTTTATCAGACGAACATACGGAGAAAGCAGTATAGTGTATATCAGTGTAGCATAGCAAACGGGGTAGAAATGTAGGGCAAGAGTATAAGAAGCTGCAAATGAACATATTATCCTTTATTACTGAACAAGGATTGGGATGGCAGTGTTGCATTGGATCGTATTTGTCAAAATGTATGTACAATTTTATCACTTCTGGCGAAAAATGCACTGGACTTTATTCAAAAATTCAGTACAGTACAATATGTGATGTACAAAATATTTGTGCATCATTGTACTAATAATGTATTCACATGCATAATTATTGTATTCTAATTGAGTTCCAATTTTTGACATAGTGAAATGCCTATGAGAGAATTGTATAAAAAATTTTTTTTATTTATTTATTTCCTTCTATTTCCCAGTTGCTCACACACACAGAAGAAAACCAGAAAAGTATTAAATATTAGCAGTGAAAGTTTGTGCCCACAAGCGAAAGTATAAGAATAATAACGGTAGGGTTGGAGAATATGACAAAGTTTCGAATTTCAGGATTTATGGCGAATCTGTAAGTATATCCGTAGATTGAGTGCTATAGTAAACAAAAATAGGGGAAATATAGCAAGCGTAACTATGCATGTGTAAAGAATATTTGTAGGAGATGATGTGGGGTCCATTATTCTTTGGGAAATGGGCTGTGGACGTATGTTTGGAGGGGAAGACAATTATGTAATTACTTATTTTAAGCCCTGTCCTCCAATGGGGAGAAACCAAGAATTTTACGAGGAAAGTATCTTCTGCTTTCTGGGATAGGTAGGTAGGTACTTTAGTTTGGCCAGAGTGTGTGTAACGTCTGGAGGGCTCTGGCTGTCTATACGATCTACATCTAGTCCAAGTAATAATTATAACTTGTTTTAAAACTACTTTTTGTCTTTTTATAGACATTAAAAGTGGTCATTTAACACTTTTGTCTCGGCATTTTTCTCCTCCTAAAACATTTTCCAACCGCTCCACATTAAATATCAGAGTATTGTCAAGTTGTCAGCGTAAAGTATCGCTTTACTTTATATTTACATGAGTATTTATATCCTGACAGCTGGGAAGTAACAGCTACAAAATACGGTGCTATTATTTTGTAAAAGTTTTTTTAAAAAGTCAGTTGGTGCACTGCCACACGTATGTATTTGCTATTTATTTACCTCAGTGAGTACATGCACACCATATCTTTCTATTAGATTTGCTATATATACCTTTTTCTTTGTACGGTAGTGAGGTTTACATACATATAAAGTAGAAAGTAGAAAGCTAATTGATTTCATTATTTTGTAAGTTAGAAACATTCACTTTATGAATGCATATAACTAATGTATTTATTTTTTAGGAAAATTTTGCTACCATCTATATTATTATGTCTCAATTTTATACGTAAGCCATTTATCATTAGTAGGTACATGAAATGAAAAACATTTTGCATGTGCGTCTTAGACAATGGATGGCATTCAAGGCAAAGAAAGAACCTAGTTTAAAATTGTATGGGTGAAAGGTGTGTAGGATTTTACTGTTAGAAAACATTCTGCCTTCTATATATGTTTCTACTTGGCAGAATCCTAAGAAATTGCCTACATAGACACTCACTTCTTGTACTGTACATGGCACATTGGTCCTTTTGAAAAGAAAAGGTAGAGCTGATGACAGAGACAAAGTAGTGTATGACGGGTTGGGCTCTTCCGCGTGTGGTACATAAAAGTGAAACCAAGTTAAAGCTGAGAGAAAATAGATGGGGAGTCTTAGTTAAAAAACTACGTAATGAAACAATTAATCGTCTCTACGAGCTTTTAATCGTCAGTTAAAGGGCGACAAAAGAAACATAGAGGTTGAATTATATCATTTATTCTCACAGCAGGAAGGCCACAAATATACACACAAAAAGTGAAAGTACCTTCCTACCCACTACCTACATTGAACCGCGACGTTGGTTACGATCTACGATGTGATGGTCATCCCATTCCTTATTCCTAGAAGAGCACTAGTAAAAGAGAAAATAAAAGAGAAAGTAGAAAGTAGCGCTAGCTTCCAGTTCACCACAAATGCAAAAGGATGCACAGGGATGTTCCCATTGGAAGTTCAAATCTCTTTTCCTTTCCTTTTCCTCTCTTATTTTTACTACTTACTATTATCTATATGACTTCCGTAAGCCATAACAAAAGAGATACATTGAAGTTGAAGACGCTTTACTCCCTTCCCGCTTATTTCATTCAAGAGCATATTTTTTCGAGTAAAAATAAAATATATAATTCAAACAAAAATATTTCAATCATATTGAGCATTCTCTAATAGTTGCACTTTTATAGAATTCAGTATTGTAAGCTTTACAAAATATTCACCTACCAACTGGCTGTATTGAGAAAACGTGGAGAAAGTCAATTAATAGACTACATAAGTTGTTGACAGTAGACAGCGTGGACTGGACTCATCACGTGCCTGCAACCTGCAGTGAAAATTTGTGGTAACATACCACATAGTTACAGTAACGACCTCTTGTCGTCTAATTTAGTTGAAGACTGATTCTGTTTTCAAGTGAAGAGAAAGTTTACAAAGGGAAAGCAGAATGGATCCTTTTGTTCTGCCTATGTGCTTTGGTCTTGATCTTGTTTTGATTGGTGGACAGAGACAGAATTGACATAGAACGGAGCACTGAAGGAGACAGGGCAGGAAACACTCAAAAGTTTTACAATTATAATTGATACCACCCAACAGAGCTAGTCTAAATATGTAAATTAATAATGGGTATAAGTTGGGTGTATAACTGTAGCTGTAGTGACTAAGTTTACTTGTTGTAGTAACACTTTATTTGCAGAATGCCTTGACTAGACCGTGTCTGTATAGTGATAACTTGAAATTATGAAATGATTAAAGTGGTTGTGGCTTTGGCTGTATTCTTTTTCTGTGCTCACCGGCTTTCGTTATCGATACGCGCAAGCAGAGTGTAGTCAGTATAGATCCGTGTGTATACTTAGGCTATACTGATGACGTGGTTGTAATGCATTTGTTTTTTATTCCCTCTTTGAACGTGCTTAAAGCGACGTCGATGTGCTTACGCAACCACCAAATGCAATAATAATATTTAATAAATACACACACAACCACTTACCACGTTCAAAAATTGTACCTTCACCGCAGCGTGCTTAAAACTTAATATTTAACGTGCAGCTAGGGGGCACACTTTCAATTTTTGTTATTTTCAAAGAATTTATTTCCCTATTTTGAAAAGATCGATTTAAATTGCATGTCTTTGAAAAGTACAATCCATTTGATTACACACAGTTTTGATAAGGCTGATTCTAAAGATATTTTAGATCTGTAATTTGAAAATTTCTTGCTTTAGAAAGCTGGTTAGCTGCAAAAATTTGGAAATTTAAAAAAAAAGGAATCTTGAATAAAATGTTAAATGGGATTACTTATGCAGTACAGTTCCCGTCCGTTTCTAATTTGCCTACAGCTTGACACGCCTCTGCACCTGAGCCGAACATCATGCAGTTGACGAGTGCTTAGTGTATTACCTCTGAGTGGTGGTCCTATAGTTTGGTCGTGCTTTGATATGATACATTATGAAATAAATGGGATGTTGTTCTGTGCGGTGTTGTGGCGTCCTTAGAGAAGTAAAAGTAAAGGTTTAGAGTGTGATTTGATTTAAGTGGAAAATGTCAAATGTGTCCTCGTGAATTATGTCAACGCTCAGAGTTGCATAAGAAAAATATATTTGTCAGTGTCAGTGTCCCGTTGCCCTTGTTATTTAGCTAGTTCTAGTTATCACACGCCTCGCTCACATGGACCTACGAGTCATTGTGAGCCCACGTTTGCATTCGTAGTTTTGGGGCTAATAGACATTTGCATCTCTACACTGCCGCTAGTAAAATTAATCATACTCCCTTTGAACGTAGTGTAGTGTGCAGTTAGAAAGTCGTAATTTTGTATCGAATTTTACACACCAAAACCAAACCAATATTGAAAAGTGTCGAAAAACAACGATGGTGTATGACTTTACGTAATAGTTAGCAGGTAGGTAATTGGATATTGACTCCCTATACACTAACACGTCAGTCAGTAATGCTTCGTTTCATCATAAATCATAAAAATGCTATAATCATTCATCATATAATTCCAACGTGGTAGGCGTATTTACTACATAACTGATTTATTACCTTCGTCTATGAATGTGTGGCTCTTTTAATAGAAAGTCTCGGGGACTATGTCTTGTCTACATTTTTTACGTAGGGAATTAATTTCAATGACGCACAGAGGGTGCATTTCAAAAAACTATTTGAGGCATTTTTATTAGCAAAAGTTCCAGGTAGAAATTCTCTGGTCAAATTACTCAATGAGCCATTTTACTTTTTTTCTGGATTGCAACAAGAATAATGCTCAAAGACCGTATTTGAAGGTAAAGGGAGTATTTTGATGTATCTTTTAAGGAATTCCTACTTTTATTTTCTATAAGTGTAGTAATGGTGGTGATTTTCCTCTGTTGACGTGATTATTGTTCGTTTTTTTTTAAAAGTTAACGTTTTTCTCAGTGTTAAAAATGTTCCGCCCGCTAAAGTACTTCTGTCTCTCTCTCTCTTTGACTGTCTCTAATGAGTGTGTCATTATTAAATTAATAATCGTGAATACATTTTAGCTATATATTGTGAACTGGATCAATGTGGTGGCGTACTATGGTGTACATTTATGTATCATGTGGAATAGCAGTACTCTACGTTAACCGTTACCTCTGCATTTTACATATTATATTCTTATACTACCTTTACGTGACGTCACATTACGTTAAGTTTACGTACCTACTATACGTGTTGAATTCTAAGCCAAAGTTGTAAATGTACAGTGTAAACATGTGTTGAACCATTTATTATTCCATTATCTTCTATACTCGTATTATAATGTATTAGTATGTATTATAATAATCATGACCCTGAGGACCAGAGCTAAATTTAAACTGGAAAATTTTTGAATGATAATTGTATCGATATTGAGATTGAACTGTTGAATTTATTATTGGGGTTCCTTTTGTTGTTGTTCCATATCCAAACCATGAAAATATAATATGTATTAATATGTTTACCTGTACCATGTGTCCACCTTATGCGCACCCTTTTGCGATGGGTGTTACAAAGGATTTATTTATTGTCCATTTGGATCTTTAAACTACCCCTGTGAAATGTTATGTTTTGGATGAGGTTAAAAATGGGTGTTAATTCCATGTTTTTTTTCTATTTGACTCTGTCAATTGGTTACAGGTCAAAGAGCAACCAGCGTTGGATGAAGTTGAGAACTACAGTGCAATTATCCGGGGCAATCTCGTCGACGATCCAGAAAAAAGCTCCTTTGAAACGGGAAGATTCTTTTCTTAAGAGATTCTCTACTCGTCAAGTTCCGGAATCCCAGGCAAGCATTTTCTAACGTATTTATTTCTACTGCTATAGAATAGTAGTGAGTTATTTATTATTGTGCTTATGAAAAAAAGCATTAGTACACCATTTATCGATGCAACAATAGGTTTTGATCAACTTTCTTTTGGGAAGTTGTGGTTTATAGCCTGTAATCAAAGTTAACTGGCATCCCCCCGTATAAATGCCTAATTTCTTTTATGCATTTAAAATAAGAAAAAGTAAACAATCATCTTTAGATTTCGTCCAGTAGTATTCAGTGCACACTATAGTATACCTAAATATTTTTCTTCAAAAAAAGGGACTTGTAAGAGGAGGAATGTCTTGTCAGATGTGATGAGCATTTGTCAAGGGAAGCCGTGACAAGTGGGAGTGACAAGATTCACAAGTTGTCTCAAAATCCAAGGATGGATGTCCAGTCATAAAATTACTAATAAAAGATGACATGGACCATCTTTCCATCGTTTTTCTTCCATTCTTTCCTCTCCTTCCTCGTTCCAGTCCACTGACCAACTCGACGTATAGTTTTACATGGCTGTCCATGTCCATCTCTTTTTTTCCTCCTTTTTTTTATACAATATCATATTTTCCATACGGACGGGGGACAAGAGCTGAAATTGGGATTTGGAATGCTATCTGCAGTCTAGTCAGCACAATAGGTTTCACATGGAAACTAACAGCGGTGTGTCACTATCTGTATAGTAGTGCTGTACTACTCAAGCAGTGGTGGTAGCATCACGTCTTGTTCAACGAACAAACAACTTTCTCCAGCGAAGCTTTCTCTCACAGACAAAAATATCAACGAATCTTTTGATTCTGATTCTAGTTCTGGCTCTGTTTGTTAGAGCATATGAGCTTTTTAGTTTCGTATTTTTATTCTATAACAACCAATGTTAGTCTTTCAAAAACATAGTAAAACAATTTTTACAATTTTTTGTAAAATACAATCAAATCAAAATACAAAACATGTGCATAACTCCCTACATGACTTTTCCAAGGGAGAAAAAATTGTTACATTTGCACTTAAGTAATAAGTGCACAATGTAATGGTTATACACATGAATGCACTTAGCACACTTTTCGAGAGAGAAAAAAGCTAAACTAGATCGTTAGCAGCTGGTTTGTGTCACAATCATTACAAATAGCAATTAAACACGAAGACAGCAAAGTGCACAAAAACGATGACTATTTGTACCAGCAGTGCAGTGTACGAGTACATAGTTGGAAGAAGCATCTTCCTTTATCTTAAAGATGTTGCAGCTTGAAAAAAATGGTGAGTATTCGAAGCCGTTGCCAAAGCCATATTTCGTAGCTAGTAGTTCTCATAAACTAAGTTTTGAGCGCAACCTTTTGACTGGGACAGTATTTTATTTAGTACTGCTATGAACAGATCTATATTCAAATTTGAAGCATGGCTAACAAGCAAGCAAAACTTTTAGTACTACATCATATACTACACCAGGAGAAAAAAGTTTAAAAGGAAAGAAAACATGGCTGGACAAGAGATTTCATGTTTGTTGTGGAAACTTTACGAAGCTCTCAAGAATATTATAAAATTTGTATGTGTGTAAAGTGTGTATGTATGTGTTTATGATGCTTTTCAAATAAAATACGTTCATTTTGTGTGCTTTAAGAGGCAAAGCGAGGACAAATATATCAATAAATCTTAAACGTAGAATACCTATAAATACTGATTGCAAGGCCTTCGAACGGTCTTATTTTGCCTTTGAAAAGGTGGAGAATGTACTAGTAGCATTGTTTTTCCAAGATTTCAAAATCTTATTTATCATTTAAGAATATTTGGAAGTGCATAGTATAATTTTTGCTTCTTAGCCTAGGAAGTGTGTGGATGCATGTAGGTACCTACAAAACAAATGTGATGCTTTTTGAACTGGCTGACTTGGGGAGTGCCGTTGCTGTGGGAGCTAGGAGTTTTGTTTTGGTGAAAACGAAAAAACTTTTCTCATATCCTTTAATCCGGGTGAAGAGATTCTCGTATTAAAAGTACAGGTATGTACGTCGTGGGTTAGAGACGGCTTGGGCTGTGGGTGCTGCAGCCCGGGCCACAACTGATCTCATCGTTGGAAGCCAGAAATGATTACGGTTGCCACCCAGGCTGTAGCATCTTCAGCCCAAAGCATCTCTGGCCCACGACACACAAATATCTGTAAATTTACGTTGGTGGGGCAGGTTACAAGTCCTGTAAGAGAAAACAGTCAATACTACGAAAGAACAACTTGGAATAATCCTGAAATTCATTTTCCCACCCACTGAATTATAATAAATTGGAAATTTTCTCCCACATCCTGCCAATATCAACGTCGTCTTTGAACGCTGGAAATGCTAGCAATCAGACTTGTAGACGTGTACCACATAAAAGAATAATTAGTCAGTCTCTGAATTACTGAATTGCACGGAAAGCGAATTACAGAATAAGTAATGAACGCTGCTCAGTTCGAGGAAATTTTCTCTCAATTCTTGCTAAAGTTCTAATCAAAAGTAAATTACCGTGGGCGTCGCAACGTCGTTGGTTGGAATGAGGGGGTTTTGCCAAATTCAAGTTAAATGATACATTTTCACAGAATTTTAAAAAATATAGTACAATAATGCTCCCGGATGTTTCATTTTTAATAACTGTATTTTGTCACGTGTATTTGTCAAGTGCTAAAAAAACGATTTTAAAAAAGAAAAAGAATCCAGGAAAGTCTTTCTTTTTCAAAAATATAGTCTGTAGTTTAGCTTCAAAGAAGTCAACAGACAAATTATTATGTAAACTAAGAGTCTCTTTTTTCCATCATTTTCAGCGTGTTTACAAAATAAGTAGGTAATTTTAAAAGCAATGTTGTTTTTTCTAACAAGAGAACTACTTCACGGTGTCTGTGCAGAATTCCGCATAATGCCTTCTATCTCCCAAAAGGCTTCTAACATCAACATCAAGGAAAGCCTGTAGTGTATAGCTATTGCTTCAACATGTAAAATCCAGAAAACCCGAAATCCATTAGTTTGTCGAAATTTTCTAATGAGGGACTGTAATGAAGATTGAGGATGGAAATGGAAGTCAAGAGCGGGTATTTCCTTCCCTTCATCAGCGCTTCTTTTTCCTAGGATAAATAATTATGTGGCAATTGCTTTTACTTTTACTTTTATTTGTCATTTGTTAGATTCGTAGAATGGAGAGGTGAAAGATAGATGGGCTTGCATACCCATACAATTAGCCGTTTACCATGTAAACGCATAGATTTCTCGTGATATAAATGTATTATGCATCGTTGAGTGAGAACCAAAAAGCAGAGGAAAATCATTACGAATTAAAACTAAAATAATTGCACGTGCCAGTTTCAAGCGCTCCAATTTTCACTCTTTAAGCAAACAGGGTTCTAATTACTAAATTTTAAAATCCCAGCTGTACAATACTAATTTACATACTGACTGACAACCCGGAAGCCCCCCTTCTTTAGTACATTGTAGGCTCAATATATTTGTTGGAGAGAATTCATCAGATGTTTATAATTTGAGATTTCTTGAGCTAACGACGAAAGTAAAGTCACGCAATCCCCACTTTTCGGATGTTGGTACCTCCACAGCTTCCTCCTCTGCATTTTCTGCTGGATGAGTATAGTTACAGTAAATCGGGGAAAGTACATTAATCCCAGTGTTGTAGTTGGAACAAAGAAGTGGCATGCACCCTCGTTTTGAAGTAGAATAGACCCAGGCATAGTTACTCCTTCCATTACTTAAAAATATGATCCAAAACAATTTGAATGAGAAATGAATACACCTTTTTTCAATGGCTTAACAGGGAAAAGCCTCAGTAAGTAGCTGCATTGCATTCAATGCATTAAGCCTTTGGTTAGACATGGTATTAGTATTTGTACAACTATTTCAGCCTGTATAAAGAAGTTAAGTGTGGAGCAGACGAAAGTGAAGGGGAATTGATCTGGATTTTTGTGTGTGTGTGTGAGACAGTCAGTCCGTCCGGTAAGTTCACCGTTGCGTTGTTACCCTTCGTTCAGGTCCAAGCAGTGAGTTGAATGTGCTTGAGCTGAGTTGGAAGTTGAGCACATGAGGCTCTTGGGACGGTTTGAGAAAAGTTTAGCGAGAATATATTTTTTTCCCATGCATGTCTTCCTTTCACGTCCCTCTTCCTCAGAGTAGACAAAGTTATATCCCCTCCCCCACTTGGAATTCATGCAGATCTTTATCCCGTCTTATTCTTTTGATATTCCTCTGGTTTACTATATAACTTGGACTACATTTCGCCGACAAAGAAGCAAAGTAACGCATGCACAATGCACAAAGCATCTGTAGAGTAACGTGTGAAATAACTAAACAAGACTAATAACTTTCACCTTGCCATACTTATTCAACATAGTTCTTTTTTTGCATTTTCAAAAGTATTTAGTAGACTTTCACTTTGGACTTTTGATACTTTTAGTTTTATCATATACATAGCTTCTTAATTTATTTGCATAGGTACTGTTTCACTTTCTTTCTAGAAAGATTGGACATGTGTCAATTTGCTTCTTAAAAGGCGGTATGTGTATGACTAGGAAATGCACTTGTGCCTATACTATTCTATAGAGTTTAAAGCGTTCTGTTCGGCATTAGGTCTATTTCTTTGTGCTCCTAAGCTACTCTCTCGCCTCGAAGAGTTGGGATTGGCAAGTGGAATGGAAAGGAATGTAAATGGTAAAGGATAAGGAAATAACATGAGTTGGTTGAGAAAGGAGAAAGTAGGTGTCTGCCTACACGTCTTCTTACCTTATACTCTTCACCGACACAGATATGTTTGTTTGCATGTCCCTGATCCCACTCTGAGACTTTCTCTCTCTCTCTCTCTCTCTCTGTCGGTCTGAAAAAGAATTTAGAAATCCGCGATTCTTCAACGGCTTAATTTTGAGGAAGAAGTGAGAGTAAATGTCTCCTGTAAAGCATCTACACTAAAATCTATATACGTGCACCTCTTCTTCTTTTTTTGCATGCACGTTGGTCCCTACCTACTGTAATATGACCGCAAGAGCCTCGCAAAATTGACCTTATAGTAAAGGTAGTTAAATGAACTGTTTAAATGCCACAATGAAATGTCACTTATAAGAGTAATTTCATATTTTACACTTTCTACTTTCTCCAAGAGTGGATTCCCTATGCTTGACTCACTTTTAAGTGTACGTAAAATGTTTTTGGGTCGTTTGACGCCCTTACAGTATAAGGTTTAACCTTTTAAAAAAAGAAAGGTAGGTAGGTGAAAGGTCCCTGTAATTGTCCTGTCAATAGTGGCATATGCAAATCATAATGTAGGAGAAAGTATAATATTATGTAGACCTTCGTGTAGACTGACTTTAAAAAATACTTCAAGTCTAACGATTACAGCATTTCCATTCAAATTTTTACGTGAGGTGAAAACATTGGAGAATGTCTGTCTCTGTCCTGTCTATAAATGTCTCTTTGCCCGCCCCTCAACATTTTCTCTAAAGTTTCATGACTACTTTGACTTCTTTCATTCCCACCAAAAAAAACACTTCTTTTTTTTCCATTCCTTCCCTTTTAGTAGGAAAATTATTTTCTTCAGCAAGAGTCCTACACAGCACAGGCACTAAATATATAACTAATGCAAAATGAACTGCAAGGAAAGAAAAAAGCCAAGTATATAGAACGTAGGTAGGTATATATATGCCTGGAAGGTGCAAAGCATGCTAATTGTGAGGAGGGTCTTCGAAAACGTTACATTGCTTTAGAAAATTGCAAATTGTGTGTAGGAATTTGGTCTTTTGGAGTTTTCTAAAAGATGGATATAGACAGAGCATTGAGGTTGGATGCCTACTATAATATTCTTTACCGGAACGTCTCAGGTTATGTAAGTATATTCACTGCTGACTCCTTATCGTGGGTACTTAGGAAGGGATTGGGATTGTCATTTGGAGGGGAATTTATGTAACGTGGTGGGATCATTTTCTTAAATTTGTTATGACTTGATGATTATCTTATGGAAGTTAGCTGGTGGGAGTGTGTGAGTTGTCGTTGTCAAGTACCTTCTTGCAGCTATATTTGTCTCCTGGGTATACTGAACCCTTAACATTGAGCCCTGTACTCTGTGCTTTCTCCTGGCTTCTCCATTTTCTACACTTTCCAGTTATGTAAGGTACTGTGCTAAGTCTGCTAAGTATTAACTATTTAAGCAACCATTACAACAATTCCTTCTCTCATCCTCCATTTTTACAAATAGAATTTGATCTTTTTTCTCCCCGTTTTCTGGAAGATTACTAGGGATTTAGGTAGAATATTGGGATTCTCTGTAGTGTGTCTAGGTGGTACGCATAGACTTTCGCTTCATTTTACAATTTTTAAATACTTTCCAATTTCAAATAAATCCTGTGCATGTTTTACTTTTCAAAAATAATATTTCTACTACCGACGATGATGATGGTCTAGAGCGTTTCCGAAGTTTGATTTTGGATAGCATTGGCCAGCATTATTCATTCACGATAGTGTAGTACACACATTTTTGAAACGCTGCTGCGAATCTGGCACATATCTGGCGTTATGTGTCAACTTTTTTTGAAAAGAACGTAAATTTAAATGTCTGCTTTAAAATTTATATTTGTAAGCAGGTATTGCCGTCACACTTTTCTTCTACTGCAGAATCTAAAATATGCGGTGAAAGTACGTATATTAGTACATATAACTACATACAAGATAGGTGGAAGGTGGATGCCTGGAGGAGTTTATATGTATAACATGGTAGAGTAGACTTAAGTGACATTTTAAAAAGAATGTGGACTTTACAAAGAAGTGACACGGATGATTTTTCAAGCTGAATTCCATTCTTTTGGCAAGAAGGATGGTTAGTTACATTGGTCCCCTCACACGTGTTGACAACCCAAGAAAAAAAGAGTCACGGATGCCAATGCCAATGCCGAACTCAAGCCAAGACTCCAAGACTAAAGAATTTTCTACTTGTTATATATAGATATATATTATATTTTTTTTTTACAGAAAAAGACAAAAACCTTCCTTCCACTTGTTCCTTCATTTCACTCCTTTCCCTTCTGCCTTGGTTGTTTTTTATCCTGTCTCCCGCTCTCTGTGGGCTAGAGACATGGCTAGCCTAGAGAGAACTACTACAGATAGAAGGACGGAGAAATGATCGTCAGAGGTTCTCGTCAAGAATAATAATGTGGAACAAAATGACCTTTTTTTTTGTTTCCCACCCAAATAACGTACACAAGAAATAATTTAGCACTTTGACTTTTTTTCCACTCTAGCTTCCACATTTGCACTACCTACACTATTTTGTATGTGTTTCTTGTGTGTGTGTGTGTGGGTTTTCCCTATAAATCCTACCTAGGCATCTAGACATGGCGGTGTCCCCCTTATACATATATTATCCCGTGTCAGAACGCTTGTCTATTTTGTGCAAATGTGATATTAATCTTTGGAAATGTTATATGTATTTTGAATTTACTAGGAATACAAAGGAAGGGATCCTTTGGCGGATCTGTAAATTATTGGGTCCAGAAAATATTTAAATTTTTTAGTCAAGGCTTCAAATACGAAAACGAATCCTTAAATCCTTACCAAATAAATGTATGAAAAAAAGGGTTATGCAAATATAATGTTACAAATATATGAAATTGTCACACTTACAAGAAATACAAAACAAGATATTTCCATTTCGAGCTTCCAAGTCTTTATACGGCATCATTTTTACAAGGCCCCCGGTTGATTTGCAATCCTACTGTTAGTATTGTGTGTCAGACTGTGTTACAGGATTTAAAAGGAAAGAGAGACCATGCCTATACATGTGTATTTTATTGCTTTTAAGAATTTCAACTCATTCCATTCTGTAGGATCGAGAGTGGAATAATTTTTAAAAAATGGATTGCCATTTTTTTCTCGCTTTTCTCCCACTCACTCTCTCTCTCTCTCTCACACACACAAACGGACACACTGTCCAATTGCATTCATTTTGTAATCCTAATCGTACATAATATGAGAGAGCGACTATGTAAAGAATCTTGGTATAAAAAAAATAGGAAAAATGGAAGAGTTGGTTTTTTCTTGTTCTACAAACAGGAAAAGTTTATGTGGGAATGTAACATTGCGGCTCCGCGTTCTCTTTCTTCCAACATTTTTACATTCCTACCTTCTACGTGTTACGTGAAAAAGAGTCCAATTCCAACCCTACATACATATGTACATACATGTAGCAGTGGAACATCCCTATTACGATCTACCCATATATAAATGTGGTACATAAGTGTGTGAAGAGTGCCCCTGGAATTGTGAGCGTGATAAGCTCCAGTTTCTCTTGTTTGATTTTTTGAAGGAAAAGTATCTCCCACACACACACACATGGAAGGAATGGAAAGTGGAATGGAGTGACGACAGACAAGACAAGAGGGAACGCGTCGAGTTGGACTTTTACGAACCCTTCTTTCTCTCACAACTCACACACTGTATTTCTATGAGTATCTCTTCGTCTGTAGTTACATGTGGGGAGATTTCAGTTACTACGTCCTAGAGAAAGCTGGGAACTACTTTCTTTTTTGAAAATTTAAATTATGCAAATGCTATGTTCTACGCTGCTGCTTACAAACTTTGATTTCATACTTTTTTAAACGGGAAAATAGAATGTTTCACACTTTTTTGAAACGTTAGATTCAAGTTTTAGTCTCTTTTTAGCTTATTTGGAACTGCCAAATCATAAAATTATATTAGAAATTACCATTTTTAAAATAGCCATAACTAGCATTCAGCATTCTCAAAAAGATCAAAGTAAGAAATTACCATTTTTAAAATAGCCATAACTAGCATTCAGCAATCTCAAAAAGATCAAAGTTAGAAATTAACTTTTTCAAAAAGATCAAAACTACAAATTAGCACTTTCAAAACGATCAAAACAAGAGAACAACATTTTCAAAAGGTGTAAAACTAGATATAAAGCTGTTTCAAAAAGGTTAAAAACTCATTTTCATGTATGTACATATTGCACTTTTCAAAACCTTGCATTTCATAGTTTTAGAGCGTTTCTACTTCTGTACTTTAAAGGGGCGTTTGTGATTTTCAAAACCTTATAATCAGTTTTTGCCGTTTTTGAAAACGTTTTCTTATGAAAATTGGGCCAACGTTACCATTGTATCTGTAAAACCCCCTGTGACTGTATGTATTTAGGTGAAAGTATATACGCATGTAGCCACTTGCGACCGTACCCTCCGAATGCTGCTTCTGGGATGGTGGATGGCCACTATATATTATACAATCTACTTCCCGTCATGACACGCATCGTCCATTTCTAACTTGAGAAAAAAGGGAGCGAAAGCTCGTGGATTTTTGAGTCTGTCTGTTTATCGTTCGTCGGTCGGTATGAAAGGGCATAAAATGAAATGAAATGAACTTGAATGTTCTATCCTGTCAGATGGTATGGCAGAGCACGGGCAATCCTTGAACCCGCTACCGTCCCATAAGATATCAATTTAATAATAAAATGTAACGGGGAAAGGTTTCCATGATAGAATGCTCACATAGTTTATAGCTACCGTTACTGTTACCGGCAAGAGCAGACCGACCAAGTAGCATTGACATTTCACATTTCTTTCTTGGGCGTTTACACCGATTAGCAGTACTTTAGTAGCGATTTTGGTACAAAAGGTATACTTTCGGCGAGTTTAAATAGTTCCTGGCTGGGCAGGTACTCGGTATGCGTAATTTATGGTAAAATTTTTCAAAAATAAAGCTAAAAATAGCCCTGACTTTTCCAATCTTCATTCATGGTGTATAAAATAGTGGAATTTGGTGGAGATATTCGGGCAAGCCCATTACTTTGAGCCTAACTAGTCAATCCCCCATGAAATAGTAGAAATGGAATGAATGAGATAATAGAATTAAACTATCTTCTCAGGGCACACGCTACGGAAGAACTTGTATTGATTATTGCACAAACCACAAGATTAAGTTTAAATCTTGAAATTCAAAGCCCCTCCAATTCATAAATTTGCATTGGAGAATGTTTATTCTTATTAGATATTGACTATTCGAATTATGCTGTAATAATAGTAATGCTTTCATTGTGTCTACAAACAAACTACGGTTTGATTTCCCTACAATTTCCTTTGTTGCAACTCAGTTTTGGGAGAGAGAGAGAGAGAGAAATAAAGAAAGAAAGCCCAAGTGAAAATAGTGGTAAACTTTCTCGTTGTCTCTTTCCATTCGGTTAGACGTTGACGTTTCGTTTTCCTTTTCCTTGGCGATATGGTTTGCTTTCTCCATGAAACGAGTTCGAAGGGAGAGAAAGTCGACTAAGAAAAGAAACGGGAAAACTTATTTGCTGTAGCTAATGCAGTGAAACTTCTTGACCAACACGCCAATCCCAGACCCATGCCCATTCATTGTATTTGTGTTTGTCTGCTTTCTCACTGTAGTTGTAAGATATCTTGAGAAAAACGAGTCGAAAAAAACAGCCTTTAAAGCACTTTAAAAGTCACCAAAGACCTATTTATTTCCCTACACAGATTTATTTATTTCCTCACCCCACACTGTTACAGTTGTTGTGGTTATAGGCTAGTTCTAGGCAGACGGAATAAGCAATATACATAGCTCAAGTCGAAAGAGTAAAGGGCCTCTGAAATTTGACGCCACAGCCGCACCACCACAGTTAAAGAAAGTTTTTTGAACAAGGTCCGAAATTTTATATTGTACTTTCTCTTTCACATTAAAAAATTTCTTTAAGAAAACTTGAAAAATGTAAAGGTATTTGAACTACAGAGGAACTAGAGGAAACATAGATTTTGAATCAACGTTTCCAAAAATGTACATTACAGACTAACGCTTTCTCCGGGACGTAATAATTTGAAGGCCCCAAAGTCCAAGGAAAAGGCAATACGCCATACAGGAAAAATAGTGCCTATTCAACAATCTCCTCAAGTACTGACTCTCCAATCCAGTACAGATTGCAGCCTGTATTACAGTTTACAGGGACGATCAAGTTTCTTTCATAACTTCGTATTACTCCCTGTATCCGTATTTTCTAGGTAATCGGAACCAAGTCAAAAACAATATGTGTCAAATAAGCGTATCTATCCGTGGTCCCACTCTCTTAGCCTCTCAGCCATTGTCCCTTTCAAAATGCAATCATATAAAAAATGTTAGACGTAATGTGACTGGGCTTGGTTTGACTTGGGTGCATTTGCACATTTTTCTTTTGTTGTTTGTAGCATGTGCTTTTTCTTTATTCCCGGATATTTTTTTACATTTGGTTTGGACGTTTCGGCTTTCGATTTTCGATTTTCGACTCTGTCAACGCTAAATTGTGGGTGCTATTAAAGGAAAATTGAGTGCTGGACTTTTTGACTTTAAACTATTTCTTTTGACCCTTCTTTACTTACGACTTACGATAATGGTAGGACGCATATGTACGTACTCAGAATCAAGGACCTACTAACAATAAGTGTACTGTGTATCGATCATGTAGTTGTTTATTGAAGTTTTTGCAGAATTTCTATTTCAATTTTCATCACGAACCATCAATCTCAATTTGGAATGCTCCATCTTGTGACCTAATTATAATGTCGAGGGGAATCTGAAACTGCAATTGAAACTGAAAATCAAATGCAGGGCTGATGCTAGTATCATTATCGTAAATTTTTGCTAAGTTTGAATTTGATTTTGTAGTATCATTTATTTTTAATGCGGGTCTTGTGGAGAGCATTTTTTTTTCAAACTATGTTTTTATTTATCGAGCTTCTTCGTCAGGCCTCTGCACGTATTAAAACAATAACATTCCTTGCCACTACAGCTCTTGAAATAATACAAATATACACAGGAATTACGTCAGCCCGAAGCTATAATGATGCAGTTTTAATGGGCCATTAGACTTGGTTTCCAAAGTTTTTAAGAGTTGGTCCATTTCTGAATTTACTACACATTATTACGGACAGAAGGAAATCACTCATTTATTTTTAAAATTACAACCTTTATTCACTTGACTGTAATCTGTAGGAGGTGGAGTTGACGTATTCCTTTATTTCAGATATTATTTCATTCTACAGATCATCAACTTGTTTATGTGTGGGTTTTCCATTTTCATAAGTTGGTATGATTTTAATTTGTCCCTAAAATTCATTCTGGTTTATCTGTGCACTGCGCTGGGTGGTCGTAATTTGATGAAAGTACCCATCCATTTGTAGCTCTTGCCTTCACCATTTAATAGCATATATGCAAATTTTATAATTTTTAAGTTTTAGTATCGTAAATTTATGTTCCATGTGATTTTCACGGTTGAAATATTTGTGCTTAATTGCAAACCTCCGTCAATTTCCTGGAAGCTAACAAGTCAAAGGGCAAGTGAAAGCTTTATAATATTCTGTCTCCATACTTTCTCCTCTGGCGGCTGCCGCTCTTCATAGAATAAAATACTAAAATACCTGCCAGCGTTCACAAAGCGTAAATGAATTCATTTTCTACATACGGTGGAGTGGAGCTAGGCATGTTCTTTGAGTGCCAAGCACCTACACTTGAGGTCTTGAGTTAAATTTTAGAGACCGACAGGTTCAATTTGGAGGACCAAAGTAACGACGTATGTAGCAACACAGGCTTCTTTATGAAATTTTAAACTAATAATAATAAAAAAGACCGAGTCAAGTCAAACGAGTAAATTTAATATAGAGAGCTAAGTATAGTAAGTGGACAACTATAGGAGTTTGCATCTTGGATTCTGTGCCAATGTTTTAGCGAAAAGGAAATGCAGTATGCATTAAATTGCGAAAAAAAATTAACTGCAGAATCGCAGTTTACATATACATATGTATAATATTTGCATGGCAAAGCACTAATGGCCCGAATAGCATTTACAGCAGCTTGACAAGAGCTCATGGTAGACATGTTTAGATGAAGCTTTTGGCTCCCAATTTCACTCTAATGTAATTTTAGACTCCATTTTCACCAGCATGATTTGTTTATACTTCGTCGAAGTGTTGGCTCCGTGCTTATTAAAGTGTACAGCTTTCTTTCGAAGATTTTTCTATCAAAATTGTAAAATGCGACAATGTGGCATCGTGGCTCGTGATCCTCTGCATACATAATGTGTGCTGATCTAAGGCAGGTTAAGACGTTGTGAAAATTAGTGTGCGAATAAAAAATGGAGAAAGTCTGCACTAATGCCATAAAAGGGCGTTTATAAATAACGCTTGGTAGGACCCTGACGTTAGTTTGTCCAAATATTTGTAGATTTTTGGTAAAATAAAATATTTAGGAAAAACGGTTGTGTTTTTCAAAAACGTAGTTTATGAGCACTTCCTAAATGCTTGTACAAGATTGTGCTGCGTTTTGCCGGGCATCTTTCCTGCTTTCTTTCATTTGCTCGTATTGAAAGGATTATTCCGCTTCCTTCTTTTTCCATCTTTCCCTGGTCATAGGAGTGAATTGTGAAGGGAAGAAACATGTGTTGGGTGAAAGTACTGGGAAAGAATAAGACAGACTTATGTTATGCGTCTTGCATGAATAATGCGAGGTATGTACCACTTGGCTGTGGAGAGCCTTGCAATTATGACTGTATGAATCAGATTGAATGTGGAAAAATCATCAGCCATAGTCATATTATAAAGAAAGGAAATTATCACGTTTTGCCACACAGTTTTGAAAAACGTGAATTTCTGTTTTTAGAAAATTTTTGAAAACACAGATACAAAAATAGTATAGGTAGTTGTATATATTTTGCAAGAAACCCCAAATTTCAGTACTGGTGCGGCATCATATCTGCAAGGTCTCAAGTGCCACGGTTTTTAGCATGGCTTCTCTCGTTCTGCAGATATTTTCTTGAATTTTTGGATTTGTTGGACCAGAGGGCTGTATGTGATGTCGTAGGATACATATTTGCACTTATATAATAATTATTATATACTGCATTGAATTCGCAGGCAGGATGGAAATAAGTGACTAGTGAGAGACACAGCGCAAAAGTTTTGCCAAAAACTAGATCAAAAAGACAGAAAGAAAGAAAGAAGAACCAAAGCCGAAACCATGGCTTGCAAAGGATGAGGGACGTCCATCAATTACGTTTACAATTTCCAAACACTGCTAACCTTGGAAAATTACCTTAAGGAAATAGTTATGTACCCAGCTCCAAACACCTCGTTCCCCGTCTTTGCAAACGTAATGAATGGACGTCCCCTTGAAAGATAAACAGAGACAGAGAGAGAAAGGGAGAGAAAGGCAAAGGGAAATAGTACATTACATTTACGATGGCCTTCCTTCTACATAAATAATATCTAATAGTTTTAATTCTGATGACCAGCCTGCTTCTCCGCGTATCTATGTACATTTATGGTCGTCGAAATATGTGTAAGTGTGTGTTTGTAGTTTATTTTCTATATTTTCCCTTTTTCCCTCTTTGACTTTGGTTGCCTTATGCCTACAGGTCTACTACGCTACATCCTCTACACATTCAGGGCTAGGGCCCTCAAAACTATTTTGCCTTTGTGCCTTTTTGTAATAACTGGCTGCTCTGTTTGATCTGGTTTTGTGCTGGCTCAAATAATATAACGCAATATTTGCAAGCCCCCTAGAAAATACCACAGGATCCAATACTACAAAAGCTCAGGGACAGATCCAGAAACAAAAGTCATTGTATTTCATTTGTAGCCTCGATATACGATGTTCCACTCTAATAATTATTATCTATAAGTTGCACACTCTATATGTAAGCTGTAGAGAAAGCTTTCTCTACTTTCTCTTTGCACATGGGACTCCGGTATACCTATGGCTCGACAAGTAGCGGCTGTGTGTGCACATCCCTAAAATAATGTAGAGCATAATCCTATACTAATTCTATAATCCCTGAATAAAAACTGAGGCTATTAAGACCATGCCGTGCTTCCATGTTATGACTTAGTCCCATGATAACTGTCTTATGTCTGTATCCATGGAAATGACAATGCTAGTCTAAAACACATAGACTATGGTCGTTATGGCGCACATAATTTGAATTAATGTAGACGCTCAAGAAATCGTTGTGCAGATGGACTGACTATGCATGAGGGGAGAAAGTGAAAGTCAAAGCCAAAATGCACTACAGTTATTTCGTTTTATTGATAATGTGGGGACACATAGGTACACACTTACAATTAGTGATGCTGCAGTTTGTAGTTCAGTCATTTGGAAAATCAACACATCCTTAATTAAATTATTTTCCTAGTATAAACGCATTTCTCATATATTACAGTTAGAAGAGTGAACACAATTAGAAATTATTTGTTGGTGCATTTTGCATTGCAATCCTTGGTATGTTAACAAGTTTTGAAGGTAAAAGCTGTAAAAATGTAAGGATGACTAATTGATTCGTTTGTTTTTTTCAATTTTTGTAGGAAACGTTTGAAATTAATGAAGATGACGGGACGGGAGGGGGAGGGCATCAAAAAATCACGAGGAAAAGAAAACGTGGTCTTCCAAGGACTGTAGTGAATCCGGATGGAAATTTTTACTTCTACTGGCTCATGCTCCTCACTTGCTGTGTTCTCTATAATCTCTGGACTCTCATTGTTCGTCAAAGTTTTCCAGAGCTTCAGGTTCTCACACTTTTTAACAACTTACTACACATTGCTTTTGCGTACAGGGGTCCATTACTAATACATACATACAAAAGTAGATACCACAACTCGGTAGCATACAGTCTCGTGTAGTTTGACATGTGACTGAACTTGGCCTGATGCTTATTCATAGCCCTGGCTTATTGTTAGTTCTATGGGGAAATGGAGGGCGAAGGACTGACTATTCACCCCTACAAGTCTTTTTTACTTTATGATAATGACTTTGCTTAAAAGCTTCCAAGTTAGTCATAAGTGCCTCAAGAAGTTATTTCCAAGGTTATTATTGTGTGCGGGGATATATACTTTCACTCTAGCTCTCGGGTATTAGTATACACTCGTAGATAGAGCATTATTATGATAATATACTTGAAGAACGTGGGACAGAAATAGATGGAAGGAAGAGAAAGAGTAGATGCCTCCATATTTCTCCACATGTATTACATTTCATTTTTCATTACATTACACACAGTACGATTACAAAGTAAACTTGCTCCTTATAGCCTTTGTAGTAAAAGTGTGTTCACAGATATATAGATAACCTACTAGTAAGTACTACTACTGACGTTTTCAATGCTTTTTGTTGGGTAATAAAAAAACAAAACAAAAATCCCGAGTCAACTTCCAGTCATTCCTGTGTGTTTCCCTTGTTTGTTTATTTGAAATATACTGCGTAAGTTTTTAGTACTGAATTGACTTGACTTGATCTACTGGGAAAAGTTGGAGGGTATTCATTTCACTACTAATTCTATACTATTAACCGTGTCGTAAAAGTCTTCCATTGAATTGTTGCAAGAGATTTGAGAAAACCTATTCTTAACTGGGAAACCACGAAAAACATACTTTACAATAGTGTTTATTCTACAAATTATCTTTTTCAAGACGTTCAAGACTAGAAATTAACATTTTTAAAGACATTAAGAAGGAGCAAGTAACGCTTTCAAAAAGTCAAAACTAGAAATGAACATTTTTAAAAACATTCAAAACTAGTGAGAAACACTTTTAAAAAAGTCAAAACTAGAAACTGACATTTTCAAAAACATGTAAAACTAGAAATTGCCATTTTCAGAAACATGTACAACTAGAAATTGCCATTTTCAGAAACATGTAAAACTAGAAATTGCCATTTTCAAAAACACGTTACATTAGAAATTGCCATTTTCAAAAACATGTTAAACTAGAAATTGCCATTTTCAAAAACATGTAAAACTAGAAATTGCCATTTTCAGAAACATGTAAAACTAGAAATTGCCATTTTCAAAAACATGTAAAACTAGAAATTACCATTTTCAGAAACATGTAAAACTAGAAATTGCCATTTTCAGAAACATGTAAAACTAGAAATTGCCATTTTCAAAAACATGTTTAATTAGAAATTGCCATTTTCAAAAACATGTAAAACTATTTATTACTCTGATGAAAAGAGTAATCCTCGTTGCCTTCATCATATAATATAATTCGTCATTTTTCCCCTGATTTTTTTAATCATCCTAATTAGGTATTCATATTTTACGTTTTGAAAAGGGAAACTAGACAAACCTTTGCGGTAATTAACCGTCTACATACATGCACTAGTAAGGCTTGTTGGCTGCCTCTCCACACTTCACAGGTCTATAGGTCGAGCTAACGTGAGTGAGCAGCCTTTTTCTAGTAGACTTAATGAAATATTCAACGTACATTCCAACTTTCCGAAAAACTTTTAATGATTTCCTTCCGTTCACACTTTATACTTTGCTATATGTATATTGGTATTTAATTTCTGCCTGCTCATTCCCTTCCTTTGATGCACGTAGATGTTTGAACTTTGGAATTAAATATTTACACGAGTTACATATGTAGCTCTAAATTTTAGTACAGGTTAGCTGTGTCTGGAGCTTGACTCTTGAAAATGTAACGTTGTGGGGAATTAAACTGATCGTGAGTTAAGCCTTTCAGAAAGGCAAAAACAAGATAATTCCGCCGTAACAATTTTTTCTATGAAGTCGTACATATGTATTTTCAAGGCACGTACATATGCGTTCGTCTTAGATCACCATCCACGTCTACAAATAAGATTAGCTTTGTCTTTACATGTGTAGGTTTGATTTTATGGTTTCTGGAGTCAGGTATAGATGAGGCGTTGGCGTTTTCATTTTGGCAAAGTATGCGGTAATATGTAGTTAGTGAGCACTATAAGTATTTTATGGTCAAACTTTGAAACTTTGAGACTCAAGGCAGGGATTTATGAGTAGGAAGTGGGAGATAGACAGACCAGACGTAGACATACAAAGCTTGCAAAGAAATCTGTGGAAAATGAAAAAAAACATTTTGAGCTATTAAGAACTGGGGAACCATAAAAAGATTGCTTTACAAACATGTTTAATTCTATAAATTAACTTTTTCAAAACGGTCAAAACTAGTAAATAACACTTTTTCAAAATGGTAAAAACTAGTAAATAACACTTTTTCAAAATGGTCAAAACTAGTAAATAACACTTTTTCAAAATGGTCAAAACTAGTAAATAACACTTTTTCAAAATGGTCAAAACCAGTAAATATCACTTTTTCAAAACGCTCAAAACTAGTAAATAACACTCAAAAGGTTAAAAACCTAGAAATTACCATTTTGAAAAACATTCCAAACTAGGTAAGTATATTACCGACGAGAAAAGGTTAATGGAAATGGGCTCCCACAATTTTACAAAAATCCACGCAAAAAATTTACATTTAAAAAAAATGCATTTTGAAAGTAATATCGTTTTAAAAGGCACACATTTTTAGGGCAATTTTGTACAAAAGAAATAAATTTCAAATTTTTGAAATTCGGAAGCAGGGCCTTTTGTCTGAAGTTAATTGAAATCTGGCCCTTAGATTTAATTCTGCTCTAAAGCCAATCTTACACGTATAAATTCCTAATGATAGTGACCGGTAAATACTAAGGAGTGGAACTAATCCTATCATTCTTAATTTAAACTTTTTATCAGCATACATAAATGCTTCCCTTTCTATACTTACAAAGTCTGCAGACAGACGTAATTACCTACCTACGGTCCTATGTATGTATGTCCCTAAGAATATAATTACAGTACTGATAGGACAAAAGACAGACGACTCATGATTCGAAGAAAGATTGAGAATTCATTTATTTTCGATGAAATGTAGGATAAGCTGTTCAAAGATTATTTTTGAATTTATTGGAGGAGAAAGAAGAGACGGCTTTGATGGTAAAGTTGAGAAAGGAAATGGAATCACGAGGGACACAAGAACGCTCTGGACGAGGGGACAAGGTTAACATCTCAGTGTGAAGATAAATGAAGGGTGATATGGGATATATTTGCTGTTTTCTCCGTCTAGCGTACTGTGCTAGTGTGTCACTTGACTGCTGTACGTACATAGGTACTTACATTGCATTGCTAGGGGCTCCATAAATGTTACAGTAACTAGCAGAATAGAGTGCGTGTGTACTACTAGAAAAAAGAGGCATAGTGTTTAAATTAACCTTTTTAAAACGGTAAATTATCTAGTTTGACACGTTTTCGAAAATGTGTCATTCATATTTTGACGCTTTTGAAAATGTTAATTACTAGTTTTGACTGTTTTTGAAAAGTGTAATTTCCAGTTTTGACGCTTTTGAAAATGTTAATTACTAGTTTTGACTGTTTTTGAAAAGTGTAATTTCCAGTTTTGACGCTTTTGAAAATGTTAATTACTAGTTTTGAATGTTTTTGAAAAGTGTAATTTCCAGTTTTGACACTTTTGAAATTGTTAATTACTAATTTTGAAAAGTGTAATTTCCAGTTTTGACGCCTTTGAAAATGTTAATGACTAGTTTTGAATGTTTTTGAAAAGTGTAATTTCCAGTTTTGACGCTTTTGAAAATGTTAATTACTAGTTTTGAATGTTTTTGAAAAGTGTAATTTCCAGTTTTGACGCTTTTGAAAATGTTAATTACTAGTTTTGAATGTTTTTGAAAAGTGTAATTTCCAGTTTTGACGCTTTTGAAAATGTTAATTACTAGTTTTGAATGTTTTTGAAAAGTGTAATTTCCAGTTTTGACGCTTTTGAAAATGTTAATTACTAGTTTTGAATGTTTTTGAAAAGTGTAATTTCCAGCTTTGACGCTTTTGAAAATGTTAATTACTAGTTTTGAATGTTTTTGAAAAGTGTATTTGTAATATAAACACTTTTTTAAAGCATTCTTGTCAGGGTGTGTCAGTTTCGAATAGCTAGGTTCAAATCTACATGGTAATATTGGAAAGGCTCCTACTCTAGTATATACTACACACATAGCTAATAGAATACATACAAAGACCCATACCTTACATATTTTTCCACTGTCTAAATTTTTTCGTTTACATTTCTTCTTTTTTTTTGTTTTTTTCTCTTGCAGACGGAGGTTCGGATCTTCTGGATAGTCACGGATGCTTTCAGCGACCTCGTTTTTGTTCTCGATATCGCCGTCCAATTTCGTACCGGCTACTTAGAGCAGGGACTCATGGTCTACAAAACCAAGAAATTGTCCAGGCACTACATAGGCTCCCGGCCATTCTACTTAGACTGCTCTTCTCTCGTCCCCACCGACCTCCTTCAGATGTACTTTGGAACGAATCCTATGCTCAGGTTAGTGGCCGTCGCGGCTCCCTCTTTCCTTCAAGCTCAATTTCCCACCATTTCCTCTCTTGCTCTCGGGTCCTCTATTTGGTTTGGGTTATCTAATACGGTAACGCGCTTTAGGGAGGGCTGTGTCCAAAGCAAGGAGTGAGTGGATCTATGCGGCCACAGATATAGGTTACATATTGTCACCGTGGGAGACGAACATATGCAGATACTTACTTCGCTCACGTTTACTTTTTCCACCTCGAAAAGTTGTGCTCGGTTTTCTTGTTTTTAGTCCGCTTTTTTTTTTCTTTCTTTCTTTCTTTCTTTCATTCGATGAAGTGTGTCCAGACTGGTGTGTGCTTCTTGTAAGTTTTACGGATTGACCTTATATCCCGGTTTAAGAAGCAAAGTAACCTGCAACAAACAAGTTTTGAAGCGTTTTTGTTTTTTAAAAAATGCAAAACAACTTTGTATACATTTCGGCAATAAGTGAAATACAATTTATTCGATATTTACAGATTATTTTGGCACATTTTTAAACTAAAGTTGACCAACTTTGAACTTTTTAGAAGAAAAAAAGTAGCCTAGGTACCTACATTATGATATGATAGATCATTTTGCGTCTTCAGTAAGGGGTATTTTTTATACGAGCTTTTTCTTCCCTTGGTTTTCTTTATACTTTACGCCATATTTGTTATGCTGCTATAGTCTATACTGATAATCTCTGGCAAGCCTACGTATATAGTATATGTGTGTAGCTATATGGATTATTTTACAAGTTTCAGCCTCAATTTATTCAAGGAAGGATCCTTCGGCTGAAAATGGACCGCCAAAAATCTCTGTTATCCTCCCGTATTTTTGATCGTTTTTTTCTAGTGTTTTTTCCTGTTTAACTCTTGATCTTCCCCTTCCCTGTTGTCTCTACAACTTTCCATGTTTTTCTTCCTATCATTTTTTTTAACTACTGTCTACCCATGTATGTACTCCTGTGAGTTTCTCCTCTGTGGTAGGTACGAGCGTGTTCTTTCGCGCGTTAAAAGACCATTTTTTGTGGCATCATTTTTTTGGTTCTTATCTACTCTGCTAGTTCCAGTATGGAAGGATCCAGTGAATATACACATCATAGTCAATATGTGCATAGTGTTGAGTTGCTTAAGTTGGTATAAAAACAATTCTAACAGATTAAAGAAGGGAGCTCCTGTAAGTAAAATAGGTTAGCGCATTATAAAATAATGTTTTTTAAGCTCCAGTCTCCAGGCTTTTTAAAGGGTTAAAATTTCAAAAGAAGTGTGTCTATTATAAAAAGAATGTTTTTTTAAAAGAAATTGGCTTAATACAAATTAGTTTTCAAGCAATGAGCAAAGCCAACCGAAATGGTAAACGTGCCTAGTGCTTCTTACATTATTGTTTGTTAGTTATCTAAAATGAACAGTGTGATTGCATTAAATAAATTAAATGTCTACAATCTGACGACCGACCTCCACATGGTTTAGCGTCAAAGCTTAGGATTAAAAATTTAGTCTACTGCACTGTTGAAAGAGGCTCAGTTGCTTTTACTTCACTTCTGAGTCTTGTTTGGTTTGACCGGTGCACTTGGTTGATACATTGACCCACATTTGGGATGTAGGATTGTATATGTAGGTATGTATAAGTAATTGTAGTTATGTATGCAGTGTGTCAAGAGACTAACAGGTTTACAGGTTATAGCTTTGTTTGGGATGAACTCACCAGTGGAATGTAAAGGGGATAAAAAAAAGGAGGCATTATTCAGTTGTGTGACAGGAGGAAATGATGCGAATCCAGGGAAGCAAGGAAGATATCCATAATGCAATAAATCTAAGAATTCAAACTCAATTGTACACTCAATGTTAGTCTTATCAGTTTAACTTTCCCGTTACTTTCCCCCTCAACCCTTTGCAAATGTAGAAAATTCCATTCCCATACATTTCCCTTTAATTTTTCGTCGTTGAAGAAGCAAAAGGGCCAATGTGCCTGCAGAATGAAGAGCATCAAAGAGTGCCGTGCCGTGTACTCACGGTTAAAGAGTAGATTTGTACTAGGGATTTTTAAATGGTGCAAAACACATATTTTTACATGTATTTGAAAAGATACAATTTAGCTTTTAGTGTTTTTAGTCATTTTTAAAACGATGGGTCGGTCTGCTTTTAGTCAAATTGCACCAGCGGCCATTTTGCTTCTTCAGTAACGATACACTCAACCTTTACGACGTTTATAAATTGGTCGAGACTTGGACAAGACAAGATTTGTGAGGTCAGCCACTATGGGGAAAATGTATACGAAAAATTGTATGCATAGCCAATGCATTTTTATCCATCAAACTTTCCCTGCTGGAGTGGAGTTAAACGTAGGCGGCAATAAAGTTACAATGCCACACGACAACCAAACCAAACAAATGAAAAGAAAGTGGAGGAAGTTGTCCTTTTCTTATGGTAGTTGACGTTGACGTTGTCAAAATGCGTAAAAGGACCGTCACACATCCCGGGCTCAAAACCGTTACTGACACAACTTCTTGTGATTCTTCAAAATTTTGAATCTGAAATTGAGGGACACAGTTATTAGCTCAACTTTACTGGTGCAAAAGTATATGGAATACAAAGGCATTGCTTGTATAGATAGAGTGAAAAACGTCTTTTGACAAAACGTCATAAACATATCGTCAGAGCGTTCAAAAACTAATCGTAAGGACCAAGGGGGTTTCAAAATGAGGCATGCCGCTGCTTAAGACTCGTACCCAATATTGCTTACAAGCAAAGTGACGCGCAGGGAAATTTATTAAGATGCAAAGTGACGATTATCTATGAAACCTAGAAAAAGCTGCTACAATATTATAACATTTTTCTTAACCTATTGATTGAATCAGCTGTTTAGTGATGCGTAAAAACATTCCAGCAATTTTCAAAAACATGAAAAACCTCTATTTTCACTTTTTCCAAACCTAAAAACTTCTGTTTACACTTTCGAAACATAGAAGCCTCCATTTTCACTTTTTCAAAACATGAAAACCCTCTAATTGCACTTTTTCAAATCATTAAAAACCTCTATTTGCACTTTTTAGAAACATAACAACCTCTATTTGCACTTTTTTAAAACATGAAAAACCTCTATTTGCACTTTTTTAAACATGAAAAACCTCTATTTACACTTTTTTGAATAAACCCTCGGTTTGTACTTTTTATAAGCGTGCAAAACTTGGACTTCAAAACATAGGAATAGGTCCACTTATATACACGCTAAACAGAGAAATAATGTGGCTTTCTAGGATTTTGTGGATACGCAACATTTCGCATCTTAAGCAGCGATATTAGGAAATGAACAATATACACTAAATACTGAATTGGTTCCAATTTACATACATACATTGGATTACCTTATGCGCATATGCATTTACATGTACATGAAACAGCCAAAGACAGACGAATTGCTAATAATTGTTTACACTTTCAACATTTTTTTGTAGTTCATTGCCCGCCAATTAAATTAATGTTTAGATATCCTCAAAAACGGGAAAAAAAATAATAAATGATTCCGTTTGTTCTCTTAGACTGTAGCACAAAGGATTTTTAGCTTCGTATTTTTCCCTAAATACCACGTACAAATCGTAAGCTTCATCTATACTGCTACTGTTATAGTGTATCTAGAGTAACACATTGTTTTGATTATTTACTTGACTGCCCAACTGGCAACTGACTAGAGATGCTTTCTTCGTTTCGGTTGGAAAGACTGGACGGAGCAAAAGCAGGTTAAGTTCTATACCAGTCCAAACACACCGTTTTTAGAGCCTTCTCAGCATACCTATCCCAATATACAGCTTAGGGTCTGGCAAACATTATGTCATTATAATAATACTGATGTTAACTTTCTCTTTGAAATTGGTACCTTTTCTTATGGTTTTTTGATTCGGAGAATCTGTTTTAATTCCTTGAAATTTACTGGAGAATGCTGAATTTATTGCCTACATATAAACATCTAGTTGGTCTTACAGCATTGTGTAATCAATAACAATTTGTGCGTGTACCAATTTCGATTGTGTGTGTAGGTATACGTACCTAAGCATATCGTTAAACGAGTATTGTATAGAGCGCGGGACGTTATTTGAAATCGAAATCTCATGGTATTGTTTATACCATTTGTATTTATTTATTTGGCATTTACTCACTTTCCTCTCCCATCTTGGCTACACAGAGTGAAAAGAAGAAAGGAAAGCAGCAGCCATGGTAGAAAGTTGTTTGCCCAATTTTTCCTTTCCCTGCCGAGGAGGCCGGCAGAGAAAAGATGAGAATTTGAAGAGGCTTTGGAATTAGGTTACTGAATATATATAGACAGTGAAAAAAGAAGTGTCTACATGTATCAATGTACACCGAGAAAAAATGGAGGGAAATAAACATGGAGATATAAGACAGACGAAGATAAATACAAGGAAGCAGTGGGAAAAAAATGTGTCGCTCTTCCTTTACTTATCGTTTCGAGAGCAGAATGTTCTATTAGCTTTGCGATTGCGATTGCTTTCACCTTTTTTTTGTCATTGCATCTGTGTATCCCTATTTGTCCCCCCCCCCCCCTAAAAAACAAATCTTGCAAAAAGTGTCATGACTCTACTTACAAGGGATTAGTAATCGGCCAAGAGTTATATTCGTGTGCCTTTCATTGCTGTATGCTTTCTCCATGGAACTAGTAGACTTGGAAATGGAATCAAGATTGGCATTCTAGAATTTGTCTTTTTTGTAGTAATCACTTTGGTTTTTATGCTGATTTTTTTTATGGGTCTGCTTTTGTTGTTGGACCATCAGAGGGATTAATTAATTGAGCCATTTAAGGATAAGACATTTGATAGTTGAATAAATTGGAGAGGGTCCACAAGAAAGATGTAAAAAAGGGGCAATATAGATGTCGTCGCTGGAGAAGCCAAATGTCGTGTCACTACTTAGCTTTTTGCCAGAATTGGAAATACAGTATGCCCTCTCCCTCTTTAGCGACGATAAATAACAAGATTATAGCGGCATCTTTTCCATGTTTTTGTGATTTTGTATTGCGTAATAATTTTAAGAGCTTTTTTTTTATTCTTCTAAAGTTACTGATGGGTAATTGGTTAATTGTGTGTGTGTGTGTGTGTTGGCAGGTTTCCTCGATTTCTGAAGGTGTACCGGATCTACAACTACTACTACATGGTAGAGTCCCGGACGGTGTACCCGAATGTTTGGCGGGTGGTGAATCTGATTCATATTCTCCTTCTACTTGCTCACTGGTTTGGTTGTTTCTACTACTTGTTGTCGGAGGCGGAGGGGTTCATCGGACCCTGGGTTTATCCGAACCCGGACGATAACGGGAACTTCTCTTCCCTCACACGAAAGTACCTAGGCTCTCTCTACTGGTCCACACTCACGCTCACCACCATCGGTGACCTCCCCACGCCCTACTCCAATTGGCAGTAAGACCACCTTCCTCTTCTCTTTCTCTCTCTCTCTCTCTCTCTCTTAATCACTAAACTTCTCAATCCTTCACTTTTTTGGGGGAATTATCCACTTTTGTATGTACAATGTAGTAGGAGTTAAGACTTTATCCCAAGAATAATTATTTTAATTGCTTTTGCTACTACAAATCTAGATGAGCGTATTTATTATTAAAATATTGTATTCCTTCATGATCCGTTCAGTATACATATACTGCACATGTTGTGTGCTACAGATACTATTGTTAGCTTTGAACCGCGTTTCAAATGTGTGGAGCTCATTTTAATTACAAATGAAATGACTTTCTTGAGCTTCACATGAAAGGAAAGCATATGAGTGACAGACAATGCACCTCTCCACAGAAGTATTGCGAGTCTTTAGTTAAAGTTGTGTAAACAGAGATAAAATGAACTCCGTGCAAAATACAAAAGTCAAAAGGGGGTTTCTTAAAATTTTCATTTCGTCCCAGGATTTATCATGTGATGAAATCGGATCCAATTAAATTCTCGTCCGGCAGTGATAAATGCAAAAGTAAATAATAAACAGCATACCTACATGGCGTATTTCTGCTATTATGTATAAATAATGGATTTTAAATGAGAAAATGGGCAAGGGGGGGGCTGAATCGCATTTCCAAAATTGCATGGGACACAATCGACTTGGATTTTATGAATTTGGTTCAACCGTTGCATTGGTGCTTTGGCGCCTATTTGTTTTCTTTGTTTGTAAGCGTACAGTTAAAAGGTATCATAATCCTGTTTTTAAGGATTAATAGGAAACCAGCCTTTTATTCATTATACATTTTGTTCCTCGCGATTTTGGCTACGCGAGTCGGTCACCAAATGGAGAAAATGTAAAGTGAAAGTTTGAAATGCCGTTATCCAATTTCCCACTCACGCTCCGACAAAGTAGTTGAACAAAGTTGGAAATCAACGCGTCAGTTAGAGAGCGAAGCGAAATATATATTGTAATGCCATAATCTTGCGATGCAATTGTTTTAACAATACTATCAAAACTCCATTCCCATTCAAATCATCCTTTTAAATCAAAGTACCAATGAGACTAAAAGTTGTGTGCTTTCACTCCTATTTACTTTTATCTATCATGTATCATCATGTGTGCTTTCTCTCAGTATGTACTCTAGTGGGGTTTCCGTATAGTTTCCTGTCATTATTCGAGTTTTGAGCAGTGGGCTCGATAAAATATCTTTAAACTCTGGAGTTGTGAATCGTTGCCTATAATTCATAATTAACAGCAGCATTTGTTACTCTATAAGGTCCTGTCTAAAGAAATACAGATAATGAGTGTACACAAATGAAAATTGGAAATCTAGTTTTCATGTTGCTAGTAGTACATACAGCGTACAAACAAGAGATTGGGATTTTGTGTGGGTGTGACATTAGCGTCCGAGGCTGTCAACGATTTTTTTATTCAGTTTTAATTGATGAGGGCGGTTGGCGGGTCATGAAAAACTAATGCTAAGTACCTTAAAACCAGCTGTATATTCATTCCATATAAGTACATGGTAGTATACACATGCATACGCCCACAGAATTTTTACATATGAAACTTTTGATTTCATAGAGTAATTGAGTTCATGCGGAGGTTATTACTGGTTGTGGTGAAAGCATCAGTAGCTTGACATCAGTTTGTTTGGTTCATATTAATTTGTTGAGGGACTTTAAATTATAATTTTAGTAATAAATGTGAGAGGGAGTGTGTGAGTTTAACAAGGGAAACTTTGAATGGCTAGACCGTTAGACTGTGTGGGAATAAAGCCAGGGATAAACTATGTGGCATGTGTAAATGCTGTTGCGGTGTTTTTTTCTGAGCTGGCTTGGGTGGCTTTTGACATTGACATGTAAAGTTGAGGAAAAACTTGGTTCATTAATCATTCAGTTGAAATATATTGAATTATGTGTAGGTTGAAAGGGAAAGGCTTCTGGGGAAAGTTGGTTGGTTACTCATTACTCACAAATTAGGCCACTGGATATTGTTGCTGTTTCACTTAGATTTCATTAAACACTTAATATAAGTCTTTTAGAAGGGAAATTTAGCAGTTAAAAAATAAAAATTGCTGATTTAATTAACTTTAAATAAGCTGTTTTAAAATATTCAACTAAAAGCTTTTGTACTTTGATACTTTACTTACACTGTACAGATAAGCCAACGCAGCACTTTTGGCTTCAAAAATGTGCCTGTTTTAAAGCTGAATTGCGTAAAAGGAAATAAAAAATGTAGGTTTTAAACAAGACATTAGTTTGACAGCCTCAGAGCGTTTTTACAATCTTTTGACTCGCCTGCGGTCAATGTTCAAAGAGCACAGTGCAGTGTCGGGAAGTCACAAGTTGAAAAGTAGGCAGTAATTTTTAAAAGCATACCCGTAACCTATTTGTATGCCTATTCCCACGGACAATTCTTTACAACACTGCAGGTAATGAGACGTAAGAAGTTGAAAAGGCTTTCTCGCCCACTGTTTAATGTACCTAATGCACTCCTGAGCTTAGTTTATTGAAGGACTTTATTCTTGTAACCACATTAGCCAACTTTAAAAATGACGTCGAGGAAAGTTAGAGTTGTGAAGGTACTTTGCCGATTGAGCAACTTGTACTTGTAGGACATAAGATACAAGGCTTCGTTGATCAAACTAGGCTTACTGTAATGCACTACGTGGAAGATCCTTTATACTTTCCGTAGCACCTATAGTAATACGGCTAGATGTAAAGGGAAAGCAGATAACATGAGATTCAACGTTGTTAAGCTCGTCCCTTCCTTTGGACTTTGAGGCAGTCGCCGGGGATTATAATGAATTATGCATCGTGGGGTCATGGTTGGTGAACAAAAGTAGACCTTCGGGAATCAGTCAACTTACAATGCAGAAACATTGCGCTGCCACTGTATTGTCAAGACAGTACAAGATACATTTGGGTATCCATGGCAAGTACGTGTAGTGTCGGTAAAATGGCTCTGTTGTTTTACTTTCTACTTTCACCAGCTTTCTCCTGATAGAAAATATAAATACAATAAGCTTTGTATTAATAATTAAGTGCTCAGCTGGTCTATTTTTAAAGACGACAGTGCCTATCCGTGGTCCCTTGTTTTCTTGACTTTTCCTTTGACTTACTTAGGAGCCATGCATAACTCACATCAAGGGAAAAGTCAATTTTTGTGTCTAGAAGCTGCATCTTCCCATGAAACATGTCTTCCCTGTCAAAACCACTACCACATTTAGAAGGGACTTGATTTCCAAGCGGGCATTTATGCTAGGTGGAATCCTAAATAACATCTGTCTAGGGAGAGTTGGAAGCTGAAAGCCGGGCTTTATTGCTCGGAAAAACTCTTGAGTCTTATTGAGACTCTAAAAATGAAAAATGATTTGTAAATCATTATACAAGTTATCAAAAAAGGAGGAAATCGTCGGAAAGCTCTTTGGTCTTATCTCAAATTCTAAGAAATAAAAAACGAACCCGAAAATATATTCCTGTGGTATAAAATAAAATAATAAAAAAATACACATATAACATATGCTTCAAAAGTTTAATACGTGGGCACTTGATGCAAGGAGAGGGATTTGGAATGGATGGGAATTTCAAAGGAACGGAGAGACAGATAGATAGATGGCTTTTGATAGATAAGTTCAATGTTCAACGATACCAAGGTTATATATTTCGTTTTAACCTACATGCACACCCACTCTTGCATTTATAAACTACTGAGCTTTTATCAGACGAAGGAAAGATTTTTTAAAATGAATGAAAAAAACGGGAATCAAGCCAAGACGAGACAAGCCAGTGCAGAGTCAAAGGGCTTGAGGGAAAGTTAAAGTGAAATTATATGGAAAAGTTACGAACATTTCGAAGCTTAGGGTGGGAGGCTAAGGAGCAAAGTTGGGTGAAAGCATTACTGACTGAAAGCAAAGTGGGACAGCTTCATTAACACTGCATAACTCTCTCACTCTTTATTTATTTTTACCAAAACGCTACGTGGTATGAATAGTTTATTTAAATGCACAACACACACTAAGTTTTTAGAAGATGCAAGGAAACGTGCTTTCTATTATTTCCGAAAGTGGAAGGAAAACATGCTTTCTACAATTTTATTAAATAAAAAGCATGCTTTCATGTAGTCCTAGGAAGTGGAAAACATGCTTTCTGTAGTTTTATAGAGTAAAAACGTGCTTTTTACAGTTTTAGAAAGTGAAAAACATGCTTTCTGTAGTTTTAGAAAGTGAAAACGTGCTTTCTACGGTTTGTAAAAGTAAAAATCATACTTTCTGTAGTTGGTGAAAGTGAAAAACATGCTTTCCGTAGTTTTTGACTGAAAACCATGCTTTCTGTAGGTTCAGAAAATAAAAAACATAGTTTCTGCAGTTTGAGAAAGTAAAAACCATGCTTTATAAACTAATTAGGTAAAACAGGTAACAATGTTTATCTTTGCACGATAACACGATTTTAGAAAGTATTAAATATGAAATTGTCAATTAAATCGTTTTAGAAAATCAGTAAAAATTATAATTAATTACTATACACACTACCAAGTGTAACATAAATTTATGTTTATTTCAATACTGATGCGGATTAGTCCCACTTTGCTTCTTAGCTTACGGAGTGTGTATACCTTTGTAAACCTCACAGGGTAGAGTGCAGAATGTGAACTGTAGACAGAAAAAACTGAGTGAGTGGCATCCTTTCAAGAGGTCATACACTTTTTTCTCCTTCTCCTTACTTTTTCCTGTTTTCCCCCTGTTTGGTGGTTTGACTTGGGCGCTCTATAATATTCTGTCAGCAAAACGAAGAAGAAAAAGGAAAAAAAATTGGAGGTCCTTAAAGCTAGCTATACCACAGAAAACCATACCGTAACCGTTGATATTCGAAAATGATGATAGGAATTTGAACTCTGAACACGGAAGTTGTTGCTTCAGCGGAAATAATCTGGAGCTTCGACTACCTCTCCTTCCCATAACAACAGCCACGGCTACAGCCACACGCCAACGCAAGCCATTAGAGAGAGACGATTTTTTATACCGTAAATCCCCGATCAGTCACAGCAGCCCACCGCACTACTAAATTTGAATTGTGTTCTGTAGAAATTCGTTTTTAAAAAAGCGGGTTTATTTTACTGATAGTTCAAGGTTACTTTTTCTGAGAAATTAAATTTTTTAAAGTCGTTTTACATACACAAATTCACAGTTTGTCTTTTCCAAAGCATTTTATGACAATTTACTCTGGTTTTGAGTGTAAATGGACGATTTTAAGAAGTGTACAAAGTTAATTACAAAAGTAACCATTGTATTACTAACTAGTAAGTACCATCCTCAAGATGACCTATTTCTTTACAAACTGCTAGTATTGTTTATTCCTTCAACACAAAATAGAAAGTAAGGCACCAGAGTGGAGACTAATCAGAGATTTACAATTAATATTATGTTGTTGACTGACTTTCCCTATTTCCATGGTATAGGCAGTTACCTATTATACATACATGCGTATGTTGGATGCACACACAGCACATACAACACATTTATTCGGCTATATGTATATAGCTTTCCTCATGAAAGAAATGTTGACACGCGAGGGATAGGAGTGGAAATACAGCGATAAACATCCACTATGCGGATCAAAGGGAACTCTGGGGTCCCTGCATGTGTCTCCCCCAACTTTAACTGTAGAGCACTTTTCTTTATCGTACAAGTTTGTTTAGTTCTGATTTCGATATAAAAAAAGAACTTCAACTCTCCAATCCTTTTAACAAGCAGGAGACAGAGAGAGAAAAAAAAAGAAGACGGAATGTTCAAACTTTGACGAAGACGCAAATGAACGCAGTGAAATGCCGACATATGCGTCTGATTTCATTCTTCATTGCTTTATGTAGCATACAAAGGATGTTTTACGCATCACACATTTTTGTTAAATCCTTGTGGTTGACAGCAATTGCTTAAAATGTGCGTTTTCTAAAGTACAGCTTTCAAGCGAAAGTGTGATTTGGACCAATTTGACAATTTGGAAGAAAAACAATAATGTGGGTTTAAATTGAATAGAAACATCCGGGAGGAAATAATTTGACTTTTGTATTTTGCATTGCATTGGCATTTCTGGGTCGTCGTATTCATCATAGTATTAAGCCATTACAAAAAAGAACACGTTTTTTAACTGATGCAGAGTTAGTGTCACTGTAATGTATAAATTGTTTTTAAATTAATTGCTGGTATCTCTAATAATAATGTGATTAAAATTTTAAATTGATACAATTTGATAAATTTGTGTAAGGCTTGGAGACAAAAAGACACCCTTTAATCCCAAAGAAAACGTTGGTTTCCGGTCTCAAGCTCATAAGTCTCGTCTTTTGCACATTTCCAGCAACGTCGGGTATGTACCAGTGTACCTCCCTACACATTTACATAATGTATAGATCCGTAAGGTGTTCTCTCCTACTTCAATTTTAATCCAAAATGCTTTCTCTCTGACAAAAACTACCTTGGTTTGTATGCAAATTCATTGAATTTTCTAAAGGGAGGGAACTCCAATCATTTGGATTTTGTAATACTTTTCTATGCATTTTATTTCGTAACTTTGCATTCTACTAAAACTAAACAGTGATGTATACCTAAGTTAATGGGGCTCTCTATAGTTTGCTATTGGAGACCATGGGAAGAGAGAAAGCAGGGAGTGAGACAACTGAAATTTTGGAATTTTGTCAATATTAAAAGATACATTGTGCATCCCTATATATTATTGGCGTATCTACGTACCTGTCTATACCCACGTTTAGCCCAAAACGCTATAGAATCAAATAAAACAACGGCTGTCAGTATTTTGTAGGTGTTTTTAACTCTGAATGAAGACTGTGGACCATATTTTAAAGAATTATTGTACTATTATTTATTGGAGGCTGTTCGTTTGCTCACTCGTACAACTTGTTTGCTCTCATAATATTAGAGTATTAATAATCCAAGACATGGCTGAATGTGAAACCCACCGTTGCTGGAAATGTGACAGCTTGACTCAAGGTAAAATCTCTGGACACAACAATTATTAATCACAACAAATAAATATTCTTCTTTTATTTGGCCCAAATAAAAACCATTTCGAGTGTGAAATATTACTCACTCTTGCCCTGTCTTCAGTTTCATATGGAAAGAATGTGCTCCTCAAACTGAATTGTTTCTTTCCAAGTGTCTATAAAATAATATGTAGAAAAAAATGGGGTGAATTTGTAAATTGAATCTCGCAGTGTACAGGGCAGGTGGGTGGGAATTCTTTCTGAGACAGATTTCTGAAGGAATTGTGTCAGAAAAATTATATTCAGTAGAAAATAAAATAGATTGCTTGCATTTGGGAAAAAAACAGAGTGACCTAAAAAAAAAAGCTTTCGAACAGCCTTCAATCATATTTCCATGTACATTGTATACGAGTATCATGCCTGTGACTGATAAAATCATAAAAAAAAGATAATAAAATCAACAGAATATGGCAACGTATGTATCTTCCTCTATAATTTGTGTCCTGACCGTCCAAGGACGTATCTATAGAACTTTTCCCTTTTCCTTCTTCGTATAGAATCTGTCAAAATGCAAAGACAGCGAGTCAAGTTAGATAAACTATACATTCCACTTTCATTCTTGTACTTTCACCTATATGCATAGATATATAATCTATAGGGAATAATTATGGCCAAAACTTAAAGATAGATGGAAATAAAAAAGAGAGTAAGTCATGTATGTAGACGAAATAGTTTCAAATTTGCTGGTTCTATCTGATCCCTGATGTTCCATGTCAAAATAAAAAAAAACGTTGTCTGTTCGAAAGCTTCAGTGGTCTCACTCTTTCCTTTGATTTGGTTTTCAATTGATATTTTATACTTGGTCACTGAATTGCATTATTGACCACTACAGTACTGTACTATACTGGTATTCGAAAAACTTTGAGAATAGTTGAGGTCGTCATCGGTGTTATTATCACACACAAAAATGCAAACCTTTAATTAATACGCAACTTTTAAATGGACTGCAACTTCAGTGTTAATTCCTATTCCAGTCACAGGGTCTTAATAACCTTTAAACGCGTCAACTTACAAGTCCAATGCAAATTGGATTTAAATTTTAAATGTAGGGTTTTGTATAGTGTGCGTGAATGTAAATCCAACGATTGAGTTGGACTAAACGTGTGTAAATTAGACAATAAATCGGCTGTATCATATTTGCTTTCCTTCCCCTTCCCTTATCTTGGACTTACATCATTCACTTATCTAAATTACACTTTCACTTTACTTTGTAGTCTATATATATTATTGAAAAATCTTGAGAAATACCTCCAAGGAGCTGTCGCTAAGCGTTGTTGGGGAAAGTGTGTAGGATTTGGTAAGCTAAAACCAAAATCAGATCATATTATGCCTATATATATGTACCTACATGACAGGGCTGGATCTAGATTCGTGGAAGCCGATGCTTTCCCCCTTTAGTTTTGGCATTCATAAGCGTCTCTCAATAAAATTACATGAACTGAATTTTAAATTATTGCCGAGATACAAATACGAACAAATGGCTAGAAATGGAATGGATATGAATAGGAGAATATGTAGCCTATTACATGACTAACTATAAGGGGACCTTGCCAATATGACGTCAGATGGAAACTTGTGTGGAATAAACACACGTAAAACCTTGTAAATGTGCGTAAATATTGCTATAACTTAAATCTTAATGGGGATTGTGTGGGGGATTTTCATAGACTAATTCTGTGTTTTGTTTTAACACTATTTGAAAGCATCATTTTCCTACTTTTCAACTTTTACAACTTTATTGTTTTCAAAATGTGGAATTTCATGTTTGAATACTGTTTTAAAACTTGAATATCGCTCTAGGGCTTTCCATTTGTTGGACGTTTTCAAAGCCCCTTGTATTTTTTACAAAGACTTTCCCCAACTTTCCCCAAGTGGCATGAACTGATATTTGCAAGGTCCTTGGCTTGGAGAAGTGGGGGCCACGGCGCGCGGCGTCGAGGGAATGTGATGTTGATGGAAGTTAGATGAGACGAAGGAAAGCAGTCGCAAGAGAAAGCGTAGAGAAAAAAAGAGCTATCTGTTCCCCTACAGATTCCAGTCATGTACGCGTAGCTTAAACTGCAGTGAAAATGACAGAATTCTCTCTGATATAAATGTTCCCCCAAAATCAGAGTCGCGTGGTCGGCGTCGGCTACACGGCGGCCAGGCAGTAGCTCACGTCCAAAACACTGTCTGCCCTATAAATGCAAAGATGAGAGTAAGAAGCAAAATGTGACATTTAAAATTCTTACCAGTCAAAAGACACAGAATGAAAGATGCCGTTACACCAAATTGACACACAGTAGATGATGATAGGACGGGAACGTGTAGGTTGCCAAATAGACAATTTTTCCTTTTTTAACCATGCAAATCTAACATTTTGTACCTTTTGAAAGCAAAAGCATTGAAAATGTGTCCCTTTGCTTTTAAGATGGACATAGAAACATATTATTTTGCTTCTTAGGTCACAATGTCCATTCCCTGGTACTCCTTTTCGCTTTGAGGTTCGTAAATTTTCATTCAGTAGATTGTAGATGCAGCCATTACAATAAATGCGTGGGCATATAAGCTATACACAGATATATAGGGAGCTATACTCCAGCACTATGCACACGTATGTCATGTAAATGCTCTGTCCTGGCAAATTAATATGCATAGACGACTGTCAAGATACACGGTCGTTCATCGCGGAGAAACGGACGTTAATGGATTTTCTAGTTCATAACCACAAGTCTGTCCCGAAATCCATGTAGCAGAACCAGCCAGAGAGAACGAGTGGAAATACTTTGGAAAATGCAGTAGTGCAGTGCAATGCAATGTAAAGTGGAGGAAATTCGGAAATTCAACTGAAAATCTGTCTACGAGCACACTTGAGCACACAACACACACACACAGATTTAAATTTGAACTCAAACTACACAGAGAGACTCTCCAAACTGGCCTAAATTGGTTAAATATGTAGTTTGTACTTACTTCATGTCATGCCCTACGTATTTCAATATTGTTCGGACGTGAATAAAATTTGCAGTTGAGCACGTCTAATGTCCTTGTATGTATGTATTACATAGTACGTTGACATACTATTTTTTTTTACTATACATACTACAAAATTAGGCAGTATAGTTGGTGCAGATTTATAGAACATGTCTTAATTTTATCAAAAGATAATAATTGGGCAATTCTTGTCATTTTATTTTTATTCGGATAATCATTATTTTTATTATATTAACAGATGGAAAAGGTTCTACTGTGTCAAAATCCAGTCGAGAAGGTCGATTTATTACTATTTAAATTTGTTTTAAAGTATTTATGAGAACTTTCATGTTTAATTACATCAAAAATATTCCAACTTTCTCTGTTGTATTCTGGGCTTAATTTGATTATTGATTTGATTTGTAAAACAGAATAGAGAGAGAGTGCGACTGACGTGCCCTAGTTAAGTACGCATTATTTCATAGAAACAAGGAGTACATACTTGAGTGCGTGCGTAAAGAAAGACAGACAAGGAACTGAAAATGCAATTTCTATTATTAGCAAGTCAAAAGCAATTTTATTATTGTGGCTATACCTATTTTAGCGTTGTGTAGTGTACTGTATTACACGCGGTCGATTTGTGTTATAATTCAAGAAATTATTCAATTTAAGTCAGTTCGCTTCTTAAATCACGAGATACAACTATACTACGCTGGGAATCTGGGAACGGTTGAATAGATACATATAAATTCAATGCTAATCGTCCCCCAGTGGAAACATGTATTGAATTATAATTATAATCGTACAAGATATGAGCATGTCTCGAGACTCTTGAGCCCCGATTATGAATTGCGAGTCGACAAATCACAAATCTTGGGATCATTTTATATTATCGGGAAGGAAAGGGATACGAAGGATAGAAATTGTGAAGCGAAAAAAAAATCCTTCCGAATAATTTAATATTAGAGAATCTGTGTGTGTGTGTGTGTGTGTGTTCATGGGAAATGAGGGAAGTTGGTCCTGGTCCTAGCTAAATAAATGGCAGTAGGAAGCACTCAATTGTGAATAAATTGCTCCTGTTTAACTTCATCTCTGACTGCTTCTTCTCCCAGAATGATCATATGTGTACTTGCCTCCTTTTTTTCTCTCCTTAACTTGTGCAACAAAACAAGAGTAATTGGACGAGATTTGAGTTTACATAAATACTTAAGACGTCTCAAACATTTTCAAGCATTTCTCTGAGCTTGTGTACAGAAATATGCTGGGCTGAAAGTTGAATGTAAAAGTGGGGATGCAAAGCAAAAAAAATAAATAAATAAACCAATTTTTGTGTGATACTAACAATTGATGAACGGGATTCTCAACAATTCTCAATTTCGAATTTTGCATCGTTGAATTTATTAATTAATTGCTTGTGTTACTGTATTGGTTTCTTAAATTTTGCTCATGTGCATACTACACACCACCATGTGTGTAGAAGCTGAATTAATTTTTAACATGAGAATGTTTTCAACTTTCCAGGTATTTGTTCACCATAGTCAGCTACCTTATTGGAGTCTTCATATTTGCTACTATTGTAGGTAAGTGTACACAAAATCCAAGGATTTTTTAATGTCTATCTTTGTGATTATGTATAATGACTAATGAGTATCATTGAAGGATACGATTTGGCTAGACATTATACCGTACTTAGTACTTCTTAAAATCTCCTGGAATCCAAAGTGGAATAAATTGATGAATGAGATTAAATTTCCTGTGTCAGTATCAGTATCAGTTGTATGATTTATAAATACTGAGTTCTCAATGATTTCTTCTCTTGGTTTATTTCCTTTACATTCTAAGCAGTGCAGTGGTAGCTTGGTTTCTCTGCTGGGGTCTGGTGATGTATGTGTCTATGCATACACTATAAATATACTCATATAGTATTACATAAGTACATTCTGTTATGTAATCTTATGAAGCTGATCCTAAATGTGTGATGCTCATGTTAGTTACTACTTACAGACATGGTGAATCATTCGTCTAGGTTTTGTACATTTTCAGTCTAGTTTAGAGCTGCAACCCAGGATTTGGGGTTCAATGCTTCACTGGTCCGACCCCAGACGATAGCATTAATCAAAAACATTGTAAACTTAATGGTTTTATGGAGAGTGTAAGCTTTAGAGGATTCAAGGGCGGGTCGTAAGATGTTTAAGATATGTAAGTCTTGAGATACTGTACAGATATTTTCAGGAATTACAGAGTTTCGCAATTATATGGTAGTGTAGGATTATTTCTAGTTTTCGCTTACTGTATTTAATGTAGAATTTTTATCAAGAAATCTGGAGAAAGTACATATTTGTTGCTGCGTACGTACGTTTTCAAAAATTCATAGAAGCAACTTGTAAAATTAGCAAAATGTCGAATTAACGTTTTAACCCTTTCATAGAAAACTCTAAATGGAGATTTTGCAAATTCTCACGTCGTTTTTTACATTTTTCCAATAGTAGAAGCTAGAAGTCATTATTTAAAAGTAAGTATCTACCTAGCCATGAAAAGGGTGGTGGATTATTCTCCTTTAAGTAGGTACGAAAGTGGGTGTGTCTGCATTTATTCGCATATAAAATTAGGACTTAATTTTGAACCTTAATGAATTCTGATGCTTCTATTTCACACTTCTTTGAACTTGAGCAACAAGCGACGGGGAAAATATGCATCACTTTTCCTTTATTTTTGTGCCAAGTAAGTAGTTGTGTGTGTGTGTGTGTGTTCAGTTTCCGTTGAAAAGGCGACGTTTACAATGTTACATACACATTCGTAGAGCTGCGTATAACTCCCTCATTTCCTTCTATCTACCCAGTCCGTATTTCACGTTATACTTCTTTGTCCCCTCTGACTAGATAATATTATTATGATGAATTTTTAAAAAACTTGGGGAAATAATTCATTCCGCTAGACTGCCGCACACAAAGGTTCTGACAGAAATGTGTGTGTGAACTTCTACTCTCTGCGGATCGTGAAGCTGTGCTATTTAGAGCGTTAAATCATATCAGATATGTGCAATATGATGCCTTTCTCCCGATTTACGTTTTAGTGTGTTAGTGGTTCGTGTGGACGGGGTATTTGGTTCGTTAGATGGTTTGGCAGAGAAAGTACTGTAGCTGCCTTGGAGAAAGTTTACTTGAAATAGAAACTATATTGACTCATCAATTTATGCTACAAAAAGTGTTCGTTTTTTTTATGTTGGGATAAATTACCACTGCACTGCTGGGGAAACGAGTTCATAAGTTGAAGGGTTAATTTTTTCTAATACTTGCAGTCTTAATTTTGAAGTCTGTACAATTTTTGTTTTGATTATTGTTTTCAGGACAAGTTGGCAATGTGATCACTAATCGGAATGCCAACCGTTTAGAATTCGAGAGACTTTTGGTGAGCCTTCCACAGCCTTCATTTTAAGCCTACAAACGGGATTTTGAATTGTTTTCTAGCATTTAGCATTTGTGAAGCAAGTATTTAATTTAACTGTTTCTGTGCACGCTGTGTCTGTATTATATTTTTAGGATGGTGCCAAAATGTACATGAGGCATCACAAAGTGCCTCGTGATATGCAACGACGAGTACTGCGCTGGTACGACTACTCGTGGTCCAGGTGAATAATTATTTTTCCCCCCTCAGGCAACGCCTTGCATGTCATGTAAACATTTATATGCCTATTTTGCATTACTAACGCTCCATGTAGTATCTTGCACTCCTCTATTCACTCTTCTCACTTTTGTCTAACCTATCTGTAGCCCTTGGTTAAATGGTGTTGTACAGTACACTGACTAACAAATGATTGACTCATTTTATTTTCCGTATTCAAATTGTATTACAACATTTTTGAACATTTTTTGAATCCTCTTTTAAGTACTGTATAATATATTTTTGACATTTTTTATCAGTACCGTCGTCGTGTCCTTTGCAAAAACATACGTTGAGAGCAAAAACTAACCTGAATATTTTAATGGCTTTCACTTTCTACTTTCTACAGCAGTTTAGCCTAAGACACACGCAACTGCGCTATCTGTGGTGTCGTAATCGTAATAGTTGCTGTCAATTCCTGTCTTAAAATGTACTGTGAAGGTAGTTTTGTATATTATTTTTTCTGCGGAGCCTAAATTCAGTGCCATTACTGAAAGCTTCGGAAGCTTTGGAGCTTAATTTTTAAATTAATGATAATACTAATAATGATACAATTGAAAAAAAAAACATTGTGCCTTATTGTGGCTTGTGAAGCAAAACTACGCAAAGTCCGGCAGCTCTTAAAACAAGGTAATTTTTATAGCCAATACAATTTTTAGGCAATCTTATAGACACCAACGGTTGAACAATTAAATGTATTTTTGAATTTTAGGAAAACTGCACGTGTAATATACATTGTACATTTTTTAAAACCCCAAAAAAATACCAACTTTCTTTCCCTTAAAAAGCATGTAAATAGAACTTTGTTTCCATCTGTGCTGTGTAGAAACACTTAGCATTGTATATTCTTACCTAGGCTCTTAGGAATTGCTGGATGACCGTAGTTTTACTTCTTAAGCCCCGATGCACTCATAAACAAGTTCCTCCATCCCTTGCACACACACACATACCGAAATGTCCGACATTGCAAAAGACACGACTAGTCATTATTAAAGAACCTATTAGTAAAGAAAAATCCACTTTGGCTGTACATACATACATAGACAGGGCGAGATAGTGTTTTGTTTTGAGTGGAGAGGGAAAGCAAGTGAAGGGACATGAGCGTGACAAGTGTATCTTTCTCTGTATTTTTTTATGTGTTAATTTTTGTGCGGGGGACTCAAGCTGGAGGAAGTACATGAAGTCTCCAGCCTTTGAGTCAAAATTAATTTTCAGTGTCGTGTCGATGTCGTGCAGATTAGGTGTGTCCTTGACAGATCAGCATTGCATTTTGCCATTCACAGTTCACATTTTCTCGATTTCAGAGGGAGAATCCAAGGAGGGGGTGATATCAATACGGCCTTAGGTTTACTTCCCGACAAGCTCAAAACTGAACTCGCTCTCCACGTCAACCTTAGTGTTCTCAAGAAGGTGAGCTATTAGTGTTATCTTCCCTTCTTTCTTTTTTTTTTATCGTTCTCCCATCCTCTACTCTCTAAGAATGGCTCCTGTCCTCTTTTTTTTATCAGTCTCCGTATTGATTTCCCATACATACCCAGTTTAAGAGAGTCTTTAGGTGGGTGTACCTTTACAGACTTGAGCACCAGCTCCGGTCACATCCTGGCTCATAGATACAAGATATTGAAGCACAACGTCCCCGTCACAGATGCAACTTCACTGCCACTGCACATAGTATAGGCTCATAAAAATTGATCTTTTCCCCCGACAATTTATAGGTCAGTCTATAGTCGACAAAGTATGTACACCCAGATAAGCGTAACACAGCTAACAAGGCTCAACAAAATTTATCTTTTTAATTAGATTTAATTACTTATTTAAAAGTAGCTGAGCGAAATGAAAGGCACCTGCTATACGTGCCCGAAATTAACAACCGTGCTGTAAACAAGCTGTTGTAAGAATAGAGCTCAAATGTTGTTGGTACACTTATTGTTAGTATTACACACACAAGAATTGAAGTGGTGTTGGTGGTACAGCTTGAAACCAAGAACCAAGGCGAAAGACGCTGAAAGGAATATTTGATTTAGATTTTCAACCAATTTTGTAAGAAATACATTCTTCTTTCGCTAGTCCTTTAAACCCATGCTGTCAAAGCATCTCTAACTAACCCCATGGATGGACAATAAGTCCATACATCTCTCACGTTTAATTTTTGGATTTAGTGGAATTATTTGTAATACTTTTATTGCTTTTCAATGACTATACAGTGTTAACCAGTAAGTACTGGGCCGGAGACGCCAACACTTACTAAATCTCGGCATCGAATTTCTACATTCTACCGAATAAGTTTACACTTAATAAAATCGTTCAATTATAAAATTAAAGTGATTTTCTGATGCTTTACTAAACAGGTGACAATATTTCAAGAGTGTCAACCAGAATTTCTACATGATTTGGTTCTCAAGATGAAAGCTTATATTTTTACCCCTGGGGATTTGATTTGCCGGAAGGGTGAGGTGGCCCGTGAGATGTTTATCATTGCTGATGGAATACTCGAAGTGATCAGGTAAGGATTATTTATTCTCTTGAATTTTTGCATAGGGCCGCAGTACGTAGTTGGTGGGTATCCAATTAAACTAGGAATTCAAGCTAGAAACAACTTTTGCTGGTTCCTTGCTGTGCATAAAACGAATCACAGAGAACGGTTTCCCCGATTGTGTATTATGTATATTCATAGATAACGACTGAAACTGAAGACGCAGTGATAGATTTGTTCTCCCTGAACAGTATGACTTCCTCGTATCTTTCGAGGAATCACTAGACGTGTATTTAATTATTTACAATTTAATGCCTAACTTATGACTAAATCATCTGCAAGCGTATTAGCGAAAAGTTAAATCGTTTAAATCTTGATCTTAATATTTCCTTTCAAATACTTATATATCTGCAGCGTTGGGAATGGAAAGGCTCTTGTAATAACTTATTTCCCAGTGACGATGCGTCAAGTTTATCTAATTTAATGTCTAGTTATTAATTTTAGCTTAGAATTTACAGTTTAATCCCAGAAATTCGGGAATTGTCCATTCAAAGCCTAGTGTTAATCTGTCACAGTTTTGCACTGATAAAAGCAGAATTATAGAATTATACACAAAGTCACGGACAACTTTCTCTCCATTTCTTCGCTTTCACTTCTGTAGTCTGCAGTACAGAGTGTACAGAACGTATGTATATAAGTTTAACAATTAAGTACAAGCATACAATTTATTAGAAAGTGAACAACTGGTAGGATTTTAAATGAATTAATTTTGATAATCAAATTGGAATGAGTATCCTGACTGAGATGGAGATTTGGGCACAATTTCGGATTTAAATTAAAAGAAAAATGTCTGTCGACGTGGTGTTGATTTCTTAGTCTAATTTGTCCTACTTGCCAGCATTTAAGGAAGGGCGTCCATAAATTATCTATAGACTCGACAAAGTTTTCCTTTCCACACCCCCAAAAAAACTTTACTTGTTCTAGCACTACTGTTCTTCACTCCTTCGCTAGTATCTAGTAGCGTATGTATCTAGGTATGTAATTTAGAGATGAGCCCTGAGATTGTCTCTGTGTGAGGGTCTCAAAGTTTCTTGTGAGACAGGGGAGTAATTGGGAATGTGAAACTATGTAATAATATGATTTAAAATAATTTAATAATTGTAATTTCACACTATGTGCTCATTCCATGCAGTGGAATCTAGCTGGTGGGAAATGTCTACTTTTACTTTTAGCTTTTTCATTTATCCATATTCCATATGCATAAGAAATATATGTAAAAGTCAAAAACCAAGGAAATTGCAGATGGGAAGCTAGAAATCACTTACCAATGGAGGAATTGTCTCTCTCAGTAACTTTTAGGTGCATATGGACGTGTGTGTGTGTGTGTGTGTGACTCGATTTTCGGCTCAACGTTTCATCTTTGTTGATCTCTTGGGGGAAAAGAGATAAAACTCTGGTGACCAAGTAAGTTTGAGCTGAGTAATAATGCAATAGTTGAAAATAATTTTCACTTCTTTCACCCACAGTCCTCCACATAAATCTCAAGAACTCGTCGCTAAACTTTATACAGACAGTTTAAAGTTTTTAAGTTCACTTAACTGTAACTGGGAAATCATACAAAGTGCAATTCACACATGCAGCCATGCAGCTACTTTGCATTAGCAGTCTTAATAATAATAATAAAACAGAGCGTCTTACGATTAGTACTGCTATTGTGGGTATAAGCGGGTATTCAGGTTACAGTTTCCACGCACATTTAAATTGTTTTGAATTTTTTTGGTTTGGTTTTCTTTGGTTGCTGGAAACTTCCTGTGAGTGCAGGTCGCTGTAGTGAAGAAGCAAAAGTGAAGTCACCCCCTCCGGTTGATGGAAATTTATTTGGCTTCTAATTGTTGTTTATGGTCTCTGGAAATCTTTGCTTGACGTATTTCCCTGTGGGTGTCTTTCACTTACACGGGCTTTCGTATGCGTATTCTACCATATAGGCATAGATTGTATTTTGGGTCATTTTGCATGAGAAAGTGAAAGCTGTCCTAGTAGTGCTCAACATACGTAACATTAGTAATAGGAGAAGAGCAGTGGTTTCTTCTGTAGTTGTTCATGAACCTTGTAAAAGGACCGCAACCGTGCATACATTTGTTCATAGGGCTTCAATAAAAATGTACACTGAAGAAGCAAAGGTCGTCAAATACTACATTTAGTTTGTATTGTCAAAGATATAATTACTTCAGTCATAAATTGTTTTTGGTCTCTATTTTATTAAGTGCAACAAATCACATAGAGTACGTTTTTTTTAAAAGTGAAAACTCTCCCTTTACATGGTTTTGAAAAGATGCAAAATGTATTATTTGCAAGTTTTGAAAAGATACAAAATTTTGTAGTTACAGGTTTTGGAAAGATGCAAAATGCTGTATTTGCAATTTTTGAAAGGATGCAAAATGTATTATTTACAAGCTTTGGAAAGATGCAAAATGTATTGTTTGCAAGTTTTGGGAAGATCCAAAAGGTTGTATTTGCAAGTTTTGAGAAGGTGTAAAATGTTGTATTTGGAATTTTTGAAAAGATTCAAAATGTATTATTTACAAGTTTTGGAAAGATGTCAATTATTGTATTTACAAGTTTTGAAAAGATGCAAAATGTATTATTTGCAAGTTTTGAAAAGATGCAAAATGTATTGTTTGCAAGTTTTGGGAAGATGCAAAATGTTGTATTTACAAGTGTTGTAAAGATGCAAAATGTATTATTTGCAAGTTTTGAAAAGATGCAGAATGCTCTATTTGCATGAAAGTAGTGGAAAACACGTCTTGAAGCAAAAGTTTGGTGAATAAAAACAGGTACTACTTAATTTTTACCATTGCATTCGTTGGAAAATTTCGTCGCCACCCAATTTGCTTCTTCAGACAGGTTATAAAATGTACTTCCGGCCGATTGCGTATGAATTTGTATCCTTTAGAGTGGAATGTGTGTGGTGGGTCGGTCTGAGTTAGAAAGGAAATGGTGGGAGTGGGAAGGAGGAAGATCTCTGCCCCATTCGCACGAATTTCCTTTCCATCTGACTTCTTTACTCTGATACATTACCCGGCATGAATCATTCCAGCAAAAGTCAAACCAAACCAAACCAAACCACGGCAACTTAATGTTTCGTACATTAATTGAAGAAATAAAACGGTTTGTGGAGATGCCTACACATATTTGAAGTCGACAGCTGTGGTTGTTGATAAAATGATAAGGAACACCGTAATGCATACAGTTTCCATTGAATGTTTCCAGCATTCGAATTCCAGCCAATTGCAATCCGTCTATAGAAGTATGTAGCAGTTCCGCTCAACAATTTTTAAACACAGAGAATCTAAAGCGTATAGATTACATAAATTTACCTATAGGCACATTATTAACGCATATACATACCTATACCTACATGCATAGGTAAGTTAAGACATTTGGTTTGGGTCATAGCTATATGTGTCAGTACTAAGGTGGAAAGCACATATTTTAAGGACGTTTAAGAGTTTCCCCTCCGACCATGTGTGTAACAAGTAACTTGGAGGCTTTAGATTGTCCATAAATTTGTAAAATTGCGTAAGACTATTATTTGTTGCTGTAAGTTCAAAATTCAAGGAAAACTTGGGGTTGCTCTCTACACTTGTGGGTGCTTTTGGGAGTATTTTTGGTCGTTTTTTAAGCTTGCCTTTCATGTTGGAGTTTAGTTGGTCGTTGGTTGCAACTTGCAACTATTTGTGTGTGGCTGTGTGTGAGACTAAGGAGCGGGAAGGCGTATTTTATATGACAGTGCGATGGGGTCGTTTGAGCGTTTGAAAATGTAATAGATCAGACGGCGTAATGGTCACGTTCCCTTTCACTTTAAGTTAACCATGTGTATAGTTTGTGAGAGGACGGGAGCAGTAGCGTGTGCAGCCTTGGAATTAAATAGGCAGTTTATTAGTTGGGCTACGTATTCCAAACGTAAACGTGTTTTTGAAATTTTAAAAAAGCATTAAATAAAGCGACGCTAGTTGGAGATTTTCAAAATCTTTCGTACTTCTACAGTATTGCTTCTGTCATATTTCAAAATAAGTCAATTTTTAATTTTAATTTTTAATGTTTTTCAATTTTGTTTTAGTATTTCGGAATGTTTTGAAAAGGTACTCTTTTTAAGGGAAAGTTCTTTGGAAATTGCAGAATTTGCCTCACAGTTTTAAAAGTTTGCCTCACGAAACAAGACGCTATAGCCAAAATGTGAAACCAAATTTCCCTTCCGCTATTAATCTTTCCTTTTAAGGGGAAAATGTATAATTTATGCTGCTTACAAAATTGTGTCCTGGCCAAAACACAAAGTGTTTCTACATACGCCACTGCATATGAGAGTTTAGACGGAGAGAGAGAGAGAGAGAGAGCATGAAACATTGTTGTAGGGGTAAAAAAAAACCACACGGCCGAAATTTATGAGCAAGCAGAGCAGCTATTTTTATGCTATAAATCCTTTCACTACATTTTTATTTTTATACAAGCGAGAGAGTCATTGAAGCAATTCTAAGCGTCATTGAATTACGTATACGAATGCTGTATAATTTCTACTTGAATATCATTCTCGACAAAACCATTACCCACCACTTTTACAGCCCCTGGTCGCCCTTCGTATAGAAATAGAGAGCCGCCCTTTGAGTAGAAACGTGAAGAAAATGACTCAATTTACTGCTCTATAAAAACACTGGGCTTCATTGTTTCCATTGTCGATGCGTAAGTGTACGAAAATCCGAATACATTTATCCTAGTTTGTTACAGAATATAATTATTGTGATGATTTTATTTTGTTATTAGTCCAAGATTTTTATATCACTTTATAATACCCGGGATATTGTATTTAGCAGCATTAGATGATTCAGAATACATTATTATACTTTGTAGCAATTTTTATGGGTTATCGTTTCACTTTCTCTGCTTCTGTGTTCCTTCGTGCCATGTTTTAAAACCCTATTGCATTACATGATTGTTACGTCCTACATAACTATATAGAGAATATTTTGCGTAAATCTTGTTTGTTCCAATTTCCAATTAAATTGGAGGCTTCAACAGAGCTTGCAATTTGTCAACTCAGAATATTGACTATAAGCACAATGTTGGCAAGTTCAATCAAGTTTACCATTGCTTATATAGTAATACACCGAACACTGTCACAAAGCGGACACCAATATAAACGAGTGTTTTATTGAGTAGGCAGTTTGTTATTTGATTGTTTTATGTTTGCGGTGTGCAGTTGTTATAAGGGGGTGGTTGGTATAATGGTTTGTAGGTATAAAAGTGGATCTATAGACTTTGCTACTTCTGAAACTTCTGTGACGTAAAAAGGGAAAAGCCCCCTTACTTTTGGGGACCTCGCATTGATTACGTTGTACTAAATAGTATCTACCATGGGATACTGGGTAGCTTAGATTAGACTGCCATAAATTGTAAAACTGCTGGTAGGACATAATAACTGTGAGGCTCCTCATCGTGGTCGTTAGTTAATGGAAAGTAAAGGGAAAGTCTCATGTTCTAGGAAATACATATAGTGTCTGAACCGAGTGGATGCAGAATGGAGAGCCTTTAAATAGGTGTCTAGGTGGGAGTGGGCCATACATAAGAGTAATAGTGGAGGAGATAGCCCGAGTAGCATAGAGGCAGCAATGGGAGAAAAGAAGGGAGATTTACGAGTGGTGCGTCATCAATTTTGAATTTGTTCCAAAGCGTTCGTAACCCGACTTGAGTGGGTTTGGAATTGTAGAATTCTGGGAAAGCAGTATCGCAGTCTCAAATCGTCTTCTGCCCATATCCTATCCTAGGGGACGCTCATAAATTACATACGTTTGTCCTGTAATTCCCTGGATTTTGAACTGTTCTCAGTTCTATTTTCTATTCTAACGATAGTTTAAGATTGAATGGACGGTTTCCAATGCCTGTAGGGTGTCTTCTTGTAAATTATGGGCGGTCCTTGTCCCTAGACTAGCAGCCTCCGAAGGATTACACCGAATTTCATGATTATTGTTAATTGTGAGAGCTACTGGAGAGATATAGTGGAGATTTAAGGAGAGATTTGCACCGTGAACTACTCTACTGGGCTACTAGCACTGCACTACTGTCTCCGTGACTCAAATCGAAATATAAATGATGTTCTGCTGGTGTGTGTGTGTGTGTGTGTTACTGTACTGTGTAACTGCTCTGTTGTCTCTACTGAATCTGTGATTATGATACTCATGCTTCTCCATTATACGCAGCTTATACAGGCGGAAGTTATTTATTATCGACTCCGGCCTTCTCTTCTGTCTTTATCTCCACGGTTTCTTTCAAGGCACTACAGATTCGATGCTGGAGATAGAAGGCTGTTGGGAACGGACGTATGTATATATGGACCTATATAGCTATAGACGGGGCTGGGTCTGGGAGAGAAATGCATATCGTCCGTGAAGAAGCATTGTGGCATAAGTCCAGTCCCGTTTAAAGGCATTGTGACAACAGTCCACCATCAACCTAGTACTGTCTGTTTGACACAAGTCCCAACAATCAACCTTTTACCTACGCAGGTGTTTATAGAACAGTTGAATCCCACTTTTGCACATTTTGAAGAAAGTGGCAAATAGCAGTTTTACTACTTTTGAAAAGTTTAAATACCACTTTTACACATTTTTAAGGAAGTGAAAGTAGCAAAACTGCTACTTTTGAAAAGGGCAAATACCACTTTTACACATTTTTAAGGAAGTGAAAGTAGCAGTTTTGCTACTTTTGAAAAGGGCAAATACCATTTTTACACATTTTTAAGAAAGTGAAAGTAGCAGTTTTGCTACTTTTGGAAAGGGCAAATACCACTTTTACACATTTTTAAGGAAGTGAAAGTAGCAGTTTTACTACTTTTGAAAAGTGTAAATACCACTTTTATACATTTTTAAGGAAGTGAAAGTAGCAGTTTTACTACTTTTGAAAAGTGTAAATATCACTTTTATAAATTTTTAAGGTAGTGAAAGTAGCAGTTATGCTACTTTTGAAAAGTATAAATACCACTTTTACACACTTTTAAAAGATTGAATACCTCTTTTGTGAATTTTCAATTGTAACTACCACCGTTTTGCAATTTTTGTAATCTTTATATCCGTGTTAGTCTATTTTCTAAAAGCACAAATACTGTTTTTACCGTTTTTGAAAAGTGTAAAGGAATACGTATTTACTTAAAACTTGAAAGTAAGACGTAAAAAGTCGATTGTGGGGACTTGCGTGAGAATGGTTTTTTAAGGGGGACTGGTCTTACGCCACAATGCTTCTTCCCCCACGATTCCAAATATCTGGGCTAGAACTCCGCTAAGCTGTAAATCCGAAATTGAATCCGAATCGGAATTGGAGCAACTCCTTCCTCGTTTGCATAAAGCGATAATCATGAATTTATTCCTTGTATTGAGAAAAATGATACCGGTTAAAGATGTGTGCACTATATTTCACTCGTTATCTATACATTTTCTCTCTCTCTCTCTCTCCCGTTTTTCTCTGTTTCACTTTTTTCTTTCGCTCAATATTAAAAAAATAGTTTGTTGGTCTTTTCTTTTCGGTAAGAAATTTTATTTTCTCTCAAAAATCAAAAAGCAGTAAAAAGCTAAGGTCTCCCTGTGGCGTATGGTATTGTTAGTGGCTCTGACTTGACAGCGTATTCTAGTTCCTAAAACAAATAAAGGTACAAAATTAAATACAAATACTTGGCTGGTGTATCCCGTGCCCAACCACAAGCTAAACATATTCACTCGCAATCGGAATCTGTACTACAGAACAAATACTTATTCAAAAATGGACAAATAATTCTTGAAAACAATTCTTTTTGAATGAGAACTGAAATTTGAATTCAAACTTCACGAATACTTTAAGCAAATGTTTTTTTCAAAACGGCAAATTTTCTTATTTTAAATATCTTACTTCAAAATTTAAAGTATTTAGAGAATCCCATCTGAATGTGTATACTCACAGATGCGCAGAGGTCGAACAGAGTGAACAACGAAATAAATTAGTCTTGGACAAGTAGGTCATAGAGAATCATTGACTTTGCCTGTATGATTGCTACCCTTTTGCTTATAGTGAATACTACCTCTGTACATGTATTTGTACGAGAGAGATATATGTGCCCCTAATTACATAGTAATTCTTTCTAATATTTTTTGTTGGGAGCAGTTGTTGTCTTATTTTGTGTGTGTGTCTGTCCTTTGTCTTTTCAAGATGGTGTAGGGATTGCTGAGGGAGAGAAAGAACAGGACAGAAGAGTCGTAAATGTTATTGCAGGTCAGGAATTAGTGGAAAATATAAACAAGGGAAAGCAAGGGAGACAAGACAAAGCTGGTTTATTTCCTATTAGGATCAGTCCATAAGTTACACTTGAACCTTTCAATGATTTTGGATTCTCGACCCCTTGCAAGTTTGGACTTTTTAAGCAAAGCTTGCATGACTTCAAACATTCAAAAATATGTACCTACATAATTTATGGACGGCCCCTGACTTGGTCAGCCGTGTGTACTTTCCAACAGAGTGAAAGAATGACTAGTACGAGACAATACTGCTTCCGTTTCGTTGGATTGAACTGAACTGAACTGGACTGGACTGCCTGCTGTAATTATAGATCTGCTTTTTGTCCCGCTGCTTCATCGTCTCTCCACTACTGCTACTGTAGATCGAGATGTGAAGGGATCTGAGGCAGGGCAGCGTCCATAGATGACGTCATCAATTAGATGGTTCAATCTAAATTAAAATTGATCACAAAATATCGAAATAGTTTTAAATGAAAGCCATTTAAGCATTCGTTAGTACGCAGGGAAGGGGACCTATTAGAATTAATAGTAGAAACATTTTAGCAACGTCATTTATGGACCATAGCCCAAGATAGTTGCCACCATGGCACTATTTTGTATGTCTCATAACCGTCATATATACATATATAAATGTCAAGGGGGAAAGTATGGAAAACAATCGTCATGGTTCACTTTATAGTCGAGGGACTTTGCAATCATTACTTCAAAATATTTGATGGAGTTAAAAGCATTTGTTTACTTTCTTCAAATTCTGAAGATGAAATTTTCAAGCTTTCAACTTTTTCGAAATGCTAATTTCATGTTTTGTACTTTGTGAAACGGATATAATTGTGATTTTGCATTTTTTCAAATAGTCGTTTCCCTATTTTTAACATCTGGGAAACTTTACTTTCACATTTTGCATGATTGAAAAGGGAAAGCTTATGAATCATCTTTTTTCATTTATCCCAAGCTGGTAAAGACCATTGCATTGCATTATTATAAATTGTATGTAAAAGGACTTAGCGTACCCCAGTGTAGTATTTCTGACGTTGTATTTGGAAAGTCCCTTTGGGAGTGAAGTGGACTTTCTCTTTTCTGTGGAAATGTAAGGGTGAAGGTAGGAGAAGTGTAGTTGGGCTGGTGGTTGGGTCATTGAGCAGATAAACGGCTGGGAATATGGACGAAGGTGGATTAGACTTTCTTCGATAACTGTCAAACTTCACGGCGACATTTACGTTGTAAATAAGGGGTCCAAAGTACCTGCGTATCCTCCAACATCCTTTCCTTCTCTCTTGCTTTCTTCCCTCAGCTTTCACTTTGCTGAACAACCAAGTCCTTTTATCCAAGTTCGTCCTATTCTTTCCTCGAGACTTTCTTTTTTTTATCAGAATAAGTATCTTCTGCACTCTCCAACTCTCATATTTACCTAACAAATAGTATGCATGTGTAAAAGAAAATGTAACATACCTAACCTACCTATATTTCATGGGTATCTCTTTTCGCTCAATAAGCAAAGCTCCCTATCAACATTTTTCAAAAAAAAAGAACAGCCCTTTGCTTTGTAATGTTGGGAAATGTCCTTGTCCATTGTATTTTTTTAAGGGCACACAGTTATTCTTGAACTATTAAATGCGTTGGGAAAGGACATAAATAATTTGGTTTTTCTATTTTTCATGCCTTTCATGAAGATAGTATAGTAGGGTTTTTAAACGGTGTACCGTCTTGTATTCTAGCAGAATGGCAAATAAAATACTGTGCATCTTCCTTTTGACAGCAGTGCACTTTAATATAGGCTACACATTTACATAGTTTGATTGTTCGCGTAATCTTTCCTGAACACATTTTTTTGTTTATGGTGGAAATACAGATACTGCTTGTCTAATAAATAATGGTACGTTTAATATTGAACTGATACAGTCGGAGTCAAAAGGCTAAGTGCGTTATAACTTTTCTTAGAATGGATGTATACGGATAAGCCGTTTTTGATTTGTGTACGTACTGGTACTTCCCTGCGGAAAATGGCGATTCAATTTTCTCGATATCAGTAGTTGTGTCTTGAACCTGGCAATTTTTTTCAGGTTTAGTTCCCTCTAGAAACTTAAAACGCAATTACACATCTCATCAGGTGGTGTTTTCCTAGTTTTTGTATCGTAATTAACTCCTTACGTATACCATCTGTAAAGGTAGTGCATTCCAAGGTGAAAGATAATACGTGGAAAAAGATGTGGTTAGTAACTTTGTGGATGATTTTTCTACGGGTTATTTTTCTCATTAAATGCCTGCACTGCACTGGAGATCAAAGGAATGTAAAAGAGGAAAGTGCGAAAATTCAAGTTACAAAATCTCCCAAACTTTCATATTTTCCAAGAGAGTTTTTACCTCTACTTTCGATCCGTTCTGTGTGTGTGTGTGTGTGTGTGGTCTGACAGCCAAGGCAGATGACATTACATTGCATTAGCTTACATATTGAGCTGATGTTAACGTGAATTTAAGTCCAGGGAAGTCGTTCATAAGTTGTAATTGATGGATAAAAAACAATAAAAATCATGGCGAAGCTGATGGGGAGAGTATTTGTCAAATTAATGGTGCATTAGGCTCAGGTCCAAACTTCAAAAAACCACATTCGATCCCTGTACGAGGCGAGGCGTCTTTGAAATCCTGCAAAGAAAGTTACCACTAAGCCGCTATCATTGCTCTATTTTATTCCTGCCAACTACTGCTGCTGCTGCTACTGCTGCTAGACGATTTTCTTGTAAAAAATCCACCAAAAAATAAAAGGAGAAATAAATGTGTATGGAAAATGTTGTTGGCTTGATGGGATTTTGACTCTCTAATATTTGATACCGTTGTGTGTTCTTTTGCAGTGAGTTGGGGAAAGTGCTGACGACGATGCAAGCAGGAGATTTTTTTGGTGAGATTGGAATCCTCAACCTTGACGGACTCAACAAGTATGTTATTGAACTACTTTTTTGTTTCTTAAATTTAAAATAATTATTGTAAAGTATCTAATTGTAAGAAGGCGAGATAATATAATAAATAAGTTCTTAATCTTATTGTTAGTTTTTTAAAAAATATTAATGTTTCAAGGGGTGGTGTTTGTCAGTGCCTTGTTTTAAACAAAAATGCCCTTCGTTTGTTAATCAAGTTTTGAGCAATTTTTCTATTTTTGTCTTATTTTCTGCAAAATGCCCCTTTGGCTCTTGAGAAGTTAGTTCCAAGATGCCAGTTCGATTTTCGATTGCGTATTGAGTATAGTTGTTCCTTTGTTCTCTGTCTCTCTATTTTACTCTATCTCTCTCTCTAATACTTTTCCCTTCTTGTTGTTATTGTTTTTTCCTCCCTTATTGTTGAGCTCTTGCTCGGTTGCGTGGAAGAAAGTTGTTGAAATGAAGTGGGAAAAGTAGGGGAAATTGAATCTTTTTTGTGGGTAAAAGTAAATAGCGGAGCGAGTGAAACTAATCTGTAGGTGTTGACATGACTCGTGACAAACGTAGTGTGTGTGTGTGGGCCACTCGATTCAAAGATATATTGGTTTGTGGGTAAATATTATAGCTTTCAATAGGGTGTATAGTACTAACTATGAGCATGTGCCATTAGGGGCTTTTCAAAAATGATATTGTATGTACTTTATAATAGTAAAAATACTGATATTTAATATCTTTACGTCAAAAGTTTTTAAAAACTGTAAAAGAAAATGAGCCCTTTCAAAAAGAGCTTGGAAATGAAATGAAAATATTGAAAAACTGTAAAAGATTTATGATTATGATGCTGTCGTTTCAATAAAATGTGAGCCTCTTGAGTATTTTTTGAATGACGTGATATTTGGAAGCCCCCTAGAAAGATTTAATAGGTTTGGTAGTTGTACGTACATCCCACGTGTAGCTGGGCTCTGCCTGTGAAAGAGACAAAGAATAAAAATCAAAACAAAACTATTTACTTAGTTGAACTTTACTGATTTGATTGTGTTTGGGTGTGTAGACGCACAGCTGATGTCCGCTCCGTGGGGTATTCGGAACTTTTCAGCCTTTCCAGGGAAGACGTACTGGCCGCCATGAAAGATTATCCTGAAGCTCAAGTAAGGAAACAATGAGAAAGTCAACATTTCTCCACTATTTCATTCCCCTTTCTCTCCTTTCTTCCTTACTTCTTGGCTTAAGAAGCATTGTGACGTCTTTGCGTTGCCAGAAATTCCTAAAAGCGAGTGATTGCTGAACAAGTTTCATTTTGCGTCTTAACCGACTATGACTATCTCCGTCTTGGGCTCAGAATATGGAGCTATGCTTTTCTTTTGTCAGTCATTTTTTTTTTCTAATTCCACAATCCAAACACTGACAGGGTTTTGAGCTCACCCGTTCTGTGCTGTATGGGACGTAGGTAGGTCAAGTACCTACTTACGTTAAGACCATAGTGTACTTATGTGCATACATTGACAAGAAAGCGTATGTAGTAGACAAGCTAGTCTGAGAAACCTCAGGTGTTTTCTCAAGTCTAATTGTTAATTTTTTTTTCGTTTTAACTTGATTGTAAGGCTACTTACCTGTAATTGTGTTTATATAATTGTATGTAGGTGCCCTACTGATATTCAGTCAAGCATTTTTTTTCTCGTTTCCTTTCTCGGATCTACATTTGACTTTATTTTCAAGAACATGTAGCCTATTACTCCGTACTGGAGTTGAATATTGAAGGGGACGGGAATGGGAATGATGGGCTAGGGAGTTGTAAAGGAAAATGTATTGCTGGCGATTAAGAACCATTTCTTTGATTTAATTAGCGAATTAATTATAGCTTAACTTCCCTGCAATCATTACGGAAGACGCAAACTACGCTTCTCAAGCAGTGGTAGTTGCAAAAAATGTTGCTTTTACAAGTTTGAAATTTGTACTGTTAAGCAACAAAGTATGGCATGTGGCATTTATTGGAGTTCAGCTATTGACTTGGTTGGTTTGATTGTAGGAGATTCTTCAAACTTTGGGACGGAAGCGATTGATGGAGGCGAGGAAGGCCTCCGCGCCACCCCCAAAGAAAGTGCCCGGGGGCATCGCCGTCGTGGACCTGAAGAAGGCGACCACTCCCTCAACGTCACACCTTAGCCTTGCTCGTAGTCATAGCAGTCTGAGTCACAAGGGGCCAGACACACCTGAGACTGAGAACACTAGCAAACGAATCGTCGAGAAATTACGGAGTGATGTGAGGGGACTCCGTAACGCCATCAGAAGAAGTCGTAAAAGCAATTCAAGGTAGTTTCCCTGTCATCCGCCTCATTTTTCCATGGCGTCATTCATAAATTACGTTTGAACTCTCAAAATCCGCCTTCTTTGGAAAGTCAAAAGCATTCTTAGGACTTTTTTTTACTTGCATTACTGGAGTTTTGGAAAAATAAAGTGGATTTGCCATTTTCTGAAAAGAGCGTGAAACACATAGGCGTTCAGTAGAGTTATAAAAGTTGTACAGCGGAATTCGCACTGAAAGGAAGGGGAACCTGAAGAAAACATTGCTTAACGATAATTTTATTTGTTGAAATTATTCTAAATTCACTTATTCGCTTGCACCATTACTATTACAACCACCCCCTCGTTTCAAAACGTAATTTATGACTGCCGTCCATCCAAAGTCTATCTAATTTAGTTTTCAGCGTTTCACTTTCACAAATTACTTCCTTCATGTATGTACCTACGTATGGTTGCTCGTTACAAGTTAGTACTCAACGTACGGAACGTCATCAGCCAAATTAAATGTAATTGCACGCGGCAAAAAACTTCCTGTCAGCAGTGCAGTGGTTCATTGGGAAAGAGACCACCTACGTACATTTCCAACTTTGACAGCAAAATGAGATTGACGTCTATTTTTAAAGGGCAAAACGTAGATAATTGATTTTCTTCTTTGGAAATTTGGAAAAGTGGCAAACGTGAACTTTTTTTAAAGTATAAAAACAACTGATACAACTGTAATGCAATTTTCTAGTTTCAGTTTAAAAATTGATGTTTTCTGTTAACTTGCAAAGCATATTAGGTAATATGATTTACATTTTTGAAATTTTTAAAACAAGATGATCACTTTTCTTGGAAATGATATAAAAAACACTATGTAGTGTTTCGCTTTCCTGCATATAATGTTTCAGCACGTTTAAATAATATTTGTTTAAGTATACCCTTCTGTTGTTTATAAATAAATTGTAAAATTTCCTCAGTGCTGCACTGCACTGTAAAGAAACGCAAGAATTGTGATTGTGGGCACACATTCTTACTTCGTATTGACTCTTGAGCTTTTACATTTTCTAAAGGCGTTGGCGGTCAAATCGTTTTTCAACACGTATACATACCTACATATAGTTAATCCGTGAAAGAGGTCGAGTCGCAGTAGTTGAAGAGGGACCAAAAAGTTAAAAACACAAAATAAAATAAAAGTTGCAAATAATACAATCCACCCAGGACAGGATAGTGTCACGAATCAAGTCCTTGACTTTGTGTCCTCTTTAAATGGTTTTCATTTAATCCTTTGACTCGATTCACTTCATGAAAGCCAAGAACTTTACTTTACTTTTTACTTCTTCAACTTTTGTTTTTGTTGGTAGTTGTCCCTTTTTTATCTGCCAGCATTCCTTCCTACACAAGTGCAGTGTTGCAGAGTATCTTAACTAAGAGAACGTGTCTATTCAGACTCCGACTCCATTATGCTAGATCCGATGAGTGTCAGAGACAGATTTTATTATTAGCACAGATGAGCTGTACTTGTTTTTTCCGTCAACTTTTTTTCTTGGACCACATCTTTGGATAATGAAAGCATTTGTAACAATTTTACATAAATGAACACGTTCCTATATATACCAAAGCATTCTTTGTAATTTACAAAAAAACTGAAAATATTTCCGTTATTTTGTAAACATTAAACATGTAAATTTGCACTTTGTAATTATTTCTGTAGCACTTTCGGTAGGTCTTCATCACTAATAGTTTTATTAAACTACCATAACAAACATTAGTTAACAGAGTCTGTTTGCTTTTACTTTGACTGGTCAAATAAATCCAGAATCAAAAATGTAACGTTAAAAGCAACCACCGACCGACCTACTTTAAGAGTCGAGGAGGGCGCGGAGCTCCGTGCAGTTGTTAGGTTTTGTAGTTTCGAATTTAGTATGATGGGAACGAAGCGTGATTTCCTATTCTGTTGCTATTGGTTTCAGAATGATCGATTTTGAAAGGGATCGGGGATCGCTAGTTTTGATTTTTGTTTCTAAAGTAACGTAGCATATACCTAGGTATACGTCTGCCTGCACAGTAATTGAACGTATCTACGAAGCAATATAATGTAGCACTAAACTAAAGTAAGAGTGGGGAAGGAACAACGACACAAAAATATTACAAACAAACAAACAAATACAGAATGAAGTTGCAGGGTTCTTGTGCACGTATTGGATACTGGATTGGAATGGCACTGAGGGTTATTTTTCTGGTGAAATGTCTACTTTTTCCATTTTGATTTGAACAAATGGCTGACAGGGCAAATGGTATGACAATCACTGACGTGGTCCTTTATGATTTGATGTGAGTTGTACAACCGTGAAAAATGGATCTTCTCCTGATGAAACATTTTTGGGCTATCATATGATCTCAAATGTGTATGTGTGTGTGTGTCAACTTACCGCTAGCCACTTACGCGCTGCTATGTACATAGCGCAGCTTATAGGTATACCATAGTGCTACTTGAGTACTTGAGTTAATTTGTAAATAAATATTGCTCAGTTTACTTATGCCAGACAGCGTTCAGCAGATAGTGGTTTTTTTAAGCATTTTTCATTGTTGACGTGGTATTGATTATTATATTGATTTCTTTACTATAAAATTAAATCATGTACAGTTTTTTTAGCACTGTAGACATGTAATTCATCTTTTACGATTTAACCTATTCGGAACTAAGGAGCCATGGAAAGAATGCTGAGCAAAAGTGTTTCATTCTATAAACTAACTTTTTCAAAACGGTCAAAACAAGTAAATAACACTTTTTCAAAACGGTCAAAAGTAGTAAATAACACTTTTTCAAAACGGTCAAAACTAGTAAATAACACTTTTTCAAAACGGTCAAAACTAGTAAATAACACTTTTTCAAAACGGTCAAAAGTAGTAAATAACACTTTTTAAAAACGGTCAAAACTAGTAAATGACAATTTTAAAAGGTGAAAAAACTAGAAATTACCGTTTTCAAAATGATCGAAACTAGAAATTACCGCTTTAAAAAGGTCAAAACTAGAAATTCCTCATTTTCAAAGACATCCAAAACTAAGTAAATTACCGTTTCGAAAAGGTTAAAGATGTAAATATTTCTGAGCGGTAACAATACCATATAGGTAATGGAGTGGGTTTTCTGTGCACGTATAGAATGTGCTGAGCTGAGGGTGTAATATTTTTAGAAAAGATGTTAAAAAGAATTTACAATGGAAATGGTAGCTGACAGTGAGTGAAGAAAAGGTGGCTCGGGAGGGATGGTGGTGGTCTTAACGAAGATGTATAGGAAGGGAAGGTGCATGGCACAAGTGTCATGTTTGGCAAGTAAGAAGAATACGCCTGTAAAATGTTAAGCGGGTGTGTTGGGTCCCAGTCCTATGCTATATGGTCCTTTGGATGCGCTGTCTTCAGAATTCCTGGTAATAATCAGCTGAGGAGATAATATGAAATCTACTCCACGTTATTGGCTTACACATGTCTTATATCCTGGAGCATCTCTAGCCTAAAGTGAGGTAGAAAGATAGAATAGAAGCTCATAACTATGTTTTTTTTGGAGTATACGTGAAGTTCAGGGATGATATAAAGTATTAGGACTGTGCTGTGTAGACCCAGATGATCCAGCAGATGCTCCAGAGATGTTTTACGGTAAGGTTTGTAATCTTGAATCAGGGATGAATGGCAGGATGTCAAGCAAAACTAAAGGATGAGAAGGGAAAGGCGAGCAGCATGAAAAATGTATTAACTCTATTAACTCTACCGAGATTATGCTACCTATGCTAGTACAAGGGTATAGCTCCAGGCCTCTATATGACACAGACATATATGGAAATTGGAATTAAAGGATGGGCTCACTCAGCTGTATGTGTATATCCGCTCTCTTTAAGGCCTCGTAAATATTACGTCATACTGTTAGTAAGTTAGTTTCTGAATTGAAGGAAAATTTCAGGGTTTTAGTAAGGAAAAATTATTTTTTTACATCAGAGAACCAAAATAAAAACATGGTATTTACACGTCCAACAGAAATCTTAAAGATGTTCAATCTCCAGAAAAGTGTCTGTTACATAATAGTTGAAATGCCCCTTTCTCAATCTACTGACAGTGAGTGTAACGCCTGGAGCACGAGTATAACGATGGACATAATATGAACTATAGAGTAGACACAGACAGTAAGTATACACAGTGCAGTGAAAGTCTGAGTCTGCTTTTTCCATTTTCTTCTTCAAAATCCGACACACACACACACACACCCGCTGCACTCATCTCTGCACTGGACTCCTAAACCAAACTGTATGTCTCACTCACTCACATTTTTTTCGCGGAAGCAGCAGCAGAACTTTCTCCTGTAAAAACGCTGCCGCTGCCGCTGCTCCTGCTTTAAGGATTTCCTTTTACACTCAACGTGGATGCTGAGGCTAAGAAACTCTGAGAAATTCTTGCACCTTTTTTGCTCGTTTAGTGTGACGGAATGTGCTCATGATGTGTTTACATGTGGATGGTGTGATGGAGGGTACAGTATTATTATTACGTGGATGCAGGTGTCTAGGTTGGTGGGTTTGGAAGCGTCCATGAACAACGTCAGAGTACTGGGGGAGGGTTAGTAACTAAAGTTTGATAAACTTTCTCTTACAAGGAAAGGTCGCGAAGTGGGCGACGAGTTGAGAGTTGAGACTATATCCAGTAGGTAGGTCTATGGGCATGA